>VNJN01002141.1:0-52984 GCA_008042485.1 Drosophila mayri | reverse complement strand
ATTAATAAAAATATATTTATAAATAAAAACCAAAACGAAATACTTAGGCAACAGACTTGATTACAGAATCAATAATTAACAGCTTGACTGTTGACATAATTACATTAACAGCTTGCCTGTGAGCATGACTGTTAGCTTGACTGTGAGCGTGACTGTTAGCTTGGCTGTTAGCTTCACTGTTAATTATTCGTTCTGCATTCGAGTTTGTTTCTTTTGTTTGTAATTTTGTATATGTATTTATATGTGGGCAAACGTTTTTTTTTAATTTGTGTTTTGTAAATTTATTTATTTTTTTATCTTAAATGAAAAGGTAGCTTGGGCTTCTGTGGGGGCTTGCAGATAGCGGAAGGGGCATTTGCGGCCCTATAAATCATATATATTATTGTACTGAATTTGTATTATTTGTATTATTTATTTGTACTGAAAATGGCCTGATTAAAGTCTGGATTTGTGTCTACAAAATCAAAGTTGGCGGGTTATTTTGCTGCTTAAAATGCCAGCAAGACAAACCGCCAAATATAATTTAACGTCTTATTGAATTTGAATTCAAATTAAAAAAACGTTATATGCATAAGGCGTTGAAGAACCAATACAAGGGTAAGTGAGACGACACTATTACTTCTTTGATGTTAGCCTTTTCTATTCTGTTTTGGCCCGCGCATTCTTTCTTCTCTGGCTGTGTCAGCTGTTTAGCTTGAAAGTGGAACTTAAGAGAGAGAGTAAGAATACGATCCACTATTTTTATTATGACATCTGGAAAGCTGCTCTGTGTTTGTTTACATGTAAATTTGTGCAACTTATGATCAAGAGAATGGAAACGATCCACTCCTGTTGTTATTTGGACATTTGTTTTTGTTTACCATTTTGTTCTTGGAAAATTTTCAATTTGTGAATTGAGACAGAGAGAGAGAGGTAACGGAAACGATAAACTCTTCTGGTTATTTTGACATTTGGAAAGCTGCTGCTTTTGTTTACATTTTTTATTCTTTGGATCTTGTAAATTTGTGAATAGATAAAAAGAGAAACATAACGGAACTCGACTTATAGAAGTATCTTCTTCAAGCTTTATGTCACTATATATTACCAATATTTACTAGTATTTGTATGGAGCGCATCCAGAGGTTTTAACACTGTTAAGCAATTTTCTCAAAAACTGTCGTTAGGACTTTAATGAAACTTTCTGGGATAAGACTTGAATAAGTGCTCTAAAACCTGGCATACCGTGCATTTGCGCACGACCTCTTTAGGGGGAGCAATCTCCAAAAAGGTGGAGCCTTGATTTTTCAAACGCGCATTCAAGGTACTTGCGATGCTCAACTCTTCCCAAACCCAAGAAAAACGATTAGTAAATTTAATTCTCAACATGCTGGAGGTTTATTTTGTTAAAATTAGTGCTTTATTTACAAAATAAATAACATAAAAAATGTCTCCGTGTTCCATTTTCCCACCGTTCCATTTCGACGCTAACTCACCGACGCTATTTTGACGCACATATATTTATAAACTATCGGGAAACTCTGAATCAAGCAGTGCTGCAAAACGGCACACTGTTTCCGCGGAAAACCATTTGTCTTGGATCTGCATTTGTTTTGAGCTTAAAAATGTCGGTTCCCTCGCCAAATCCCGCTGTGATTCTGCAAAGCAAGCGCTTTAACCCTCTGCGCAATGTCCTGGAGCGCGAGGGACCTTTCTGTAAGGACGACTTTTCGTCGTCGCCTGACAACTTGGAGTTTCTGCAGACCAAGTGCAAGGTTCTGATCATTGGTGCCGGCGGCCTGGGATGTGAGTTGCTCAAGGACTTGGCTCTGATGGGCTTTGGCAATCTGCACGTCATCGACATGGACACCATCGAGCTGTCCAATCTGAACCGACAGTTCCTATTCCGGCGGACTGACATTGGGTCCTCCAAAGCCGAATGCGCGGCTCGCTTTGTCAACGGACGAGTGCCGACTTGCCGGGTGACGCCGCATTTTAAGAAGATCCAGGATTTCGACGAGACCTTCTACCAGCAGTTCCATCTCATTGTCTGCGGCCTGGATTCCATTGTGGCTCGTCGCTGGATCAACGGCATGCTACTCTCCATGCTGCGATACGAAGACGATGGGACCATAGATGCCAGCTCCATCATACCTATGATTGATGGCGGCACCGAGGGATTTAAGGGCAATGCCCGAGTCATTCTCCCCGGCTACACTGCCTGCATCGAGTGCACCTTGGACCTGTTTCCGCCACAAGTCAACTACCCGCTGTGCACCATTGCAAACACCCCACGACTGCCGGAGCATTGTATTGAATACGTAAAGATCATACAATGGGATAAGGAAAGCCCCTTTGGCGTCCCGCTCGACGGCGACGATCCCCAGCACATCGGATGGGTGTACGAACGGGCCCTGGAGCGGGCCAACGAGTTCAACATCACCGGCATCACCTATCGCTTGGTCCAGGGCGTCGTCAAGCACATTATTCCCGCCGTGGCCAGTACGAACGCAGCCATAGCAGCTGCTTGCGCCATGGAGATCTTCAAGCTGGCCACTAGCTGCTACGACAGCATGTCCAACTACCTGAACTTCAACGATTTGGATGGAATTTACACCTATACCTACGAGGCAGAGAAATCTGAGGGTTGTTTGGCCTGCAGCAATACGCCCCAGGCGCTGCCAGTCGAAGATCCAAATACCACCACTTTGGAGGACGTGATTAAGCTGCTGTGCGATTCGCCTCGCTTCCAACTTAAAAACCCAGCTCTCACCACTGTGATGAAGGATGGCAAGCAGCGCACGCTGTATATGGCCACGGTGAAAAGCATTGAGGAGGCCACTCGGAAGAACCTGACTCAGTCGCTGGGAGAACTGGGACTGCAGGACGGCCAACAGTTGACTGTAACGGATATCACCTCGCCCTCGGCCATGACGCTGCAGCTAAAGTATCAGGCGAACGAGGTGGAGATGGTCTGAGTTGTATTTAATCACAGTAGACAACAATTTTAAATGTAAATAAAAAAACAATAAAGGCACAGGCTCAGCCTGAAGTTGGGCAGTTATTCGCTCATGTCCAAGATGTATTTTTTGCCAGTGAACCCCTTAAAGTTCAGGGCCGCGGCAGCCGCGTCCTTGAAGTTCTTAAGCGGCACCATCTCGTGGGTTGGCGCCACAAACTTGCCCTGCTCCATAAGGTCAAAGATTTCCTTGAACATCTTGGACCGTTCGGGAGAACTATAGTTCTCCTTGGACCAGCGCGTCATCCAGAATCCTCTAAATGCAATGTCCTTAAAGATAAGGGGCCCAGTGGCCACGGTGACGGGCTCGCGGGACATGCCACCATAGGTGACTAGAACACCACTGTGGTCCAGGTGTCGTGACACCTCCGTGGCGCTCTTGCCACCCACACAGTTGAAGGCCAAGCGGGGCTTCTTCAGCTTGCCGGACTTGAAGATGTCACTGGTGCGGATCTCAGCCTCGGTCAGCACCTCGGTGGCTCCCAGGCACTGCAGCATCTGCTTTAAATCGGCTATTTCCGGTCGATCGCGGACGATGCCTATGCTATTTATGCCCCAGGCGCGGCACAACTGATGCACCGCCTGTCCCACGGCGCTGTTGGCTCCGTTCTGGATGACCGTGTCGCCAGGCGACAATTTGACGAAATCTTTGAGCATGCGATAGGCCGTGCAGGGATTCACCGTAACAGTGGCCGCCTCCGCCACGCCCACTTTGTTGGACACGGCCAGCAGTTGGTCCTCTTTGTACACCGCATGGGTGGTCCAAGTGCCCAGGCCGGTGGCCAGGGGAATGACATGCTGCCCGGCCTTTAGATCTTTGACCTGGTCGCCCACGCAGAGAACTTCAGCCACACACTCGTTGCCGCCAACAGCTGGAAACTTGGGTTTCACGGGATATTTGCCTACGGGATAAATGGCATGATATTTAAGGTACTCCATGACATGCTTCAAGCTTACCTTGGATGGTGTTGATATCAGCAGGGTTAATTGGCGCCGCCAAGATCTTCACCAGCACCTGATTGTCTTTCGGGTCGGGCAATTCACTCTCCACCAGCTCCAGTACATCCTGCGGCTCGCCGTGCTGCGTGTACTTCACAGACCTGGCCACCACCGACATTCGCCGGCTCCAGAGGCCAGAGTTCACCCCAGGAAGAAGCGTTCTACGCCACATTATTTACCTAAGATTTCCAGCCGTTCGAGGGTTAAAGTTGTCAAAAGTGTTACGCCAGTTAGAGTGACCTTAGCTTTACGATTATGGAAATACAAATTTTGGATTCCTGAACCAAGGAACTATTTAATTTACAATTAAAATTGTTTGATTATTTAAACTACTTGTATAATTATATACATTATATTATTGACCTGTTTTTAATATATTTTATCTCCATTTCAACTTGCATTGCTCTCTTTTCGGCGTTGAAGAATCTGCATTTTGGTATTTTCCTAGTAACGGCGAACGGTCGCCGTGTTTGTCGCAAAATTTCAGGTGTCTCAAATCGATTTTTTTTACCGAATTCCCCGAAATACTCAAAAACTGAATTAAGAACTGGCCAAATGGACGCGTAAGTATAGAAAACATGGAAAAGTCTTGGCTATCAAATGACGCTTCTCGGTTTCTCGCAGTTTACAAGACGAGGTGGAGTCGCTAGAGGCGATTCTCATGGAAGATGTTTGCATCAAGCGCACGCCCAGGTAGGTAAATGCCTCGCATATTATGTTTGCTATACTAAAGCGGGCTCGTTTCTTCTTTTCCAATTTAGCGGCGAGGTGGATCTGATCGAGACGACGGTGCTGCCCTTGACCGGAGAGGAGGAGGAACAGCAGTACGTGTGCGTCACCTTGCAGGTGCATCCGACTCCTGGCTATCCGGATGCAAGCCCCACATTCAAGCTGCTGCGTCCGCGGGGACTGGACGACGCCCGGCTAGAGGCCATCAGGAGCGCCTGCAACGCCAAGATCAAGGAGTCGCTGGGTTTTCCGGTCGTGTTCGACCTAATCGAAGTGGTGCGCGAGCATTTGACCGGCAGCAACCTGCCCAGCGGCCAGTGCGTGGTTTGTCTGTATGGATTTGCCGAGGGCGATGAGTTCACCCGTACCGAGTGCTTCCACTACCTGCACAGCTACTGCCTGGCCCGTCACTTGAACGCTCTGAGGCGCAACTACCAGGAGGAGTTCGACAAGCTGCCCAACTGGCTTCAAAAGACCGCCGATCCCTTCCAGGCCCTGTGCCCTGTGTGCCGCGAGCACATCGGCGACGATTCCGACAGCCTGAAGTGCGCCATGCCGCCGTCGGAGCTGACCAATGCCCCCGACTTCAAGGTGACCGAGGAGCTGCGCCAGATGCAGCAGCGTATGTCGCAGCTGTATTTGCAGCAGAAGAGCCGCGGCGCCATTATCGACGTGAAGACCGATGGAGCTGCCGTGATCTCCATTGAGACTGAAGAGGATATCCGCCGACGAAGGCGTCGCGAGGAGGCGGAGGCTGCCCGAAAGCTGGAGGGTCCGTCCAAAGAGGAGGTACCCAAACCCACCACCAGCACGACCACTACCTTTGCGCCCGTGGTTCAAGAGACGCAACGCATCACGCCGGAGCCGACCAATAATAACTATCAACACCACAATCGGCGGCACTATCGTGGCGGGAGGCGGCACCATCACCATCACCAGCACGGCCATCATCGGGCCGATCGTGATCGCGATCAAAATTCGGGAGCAGGCGCAGCCCAGGCTAGCGGAGGAGGCGGCGGAGGCAACACTTCATCGAATACAGGAACCGGCAAGCAGGCAAAGGCCCAGACAGCCAGCTCCGGACTTGCCAGGTGACGATGGCTTCCGGAAGAGATGGGCAACCGGATACCCATTGCGCTGCCATGCTGCTAATACACAATGAAGCACCCCCAACCGCACCCCACAGCCCAAACGGCCCAGGTTTAGTTTCGTGAGGCGCGCACTCCTTTCTGTGAATTCCTACGTTCGTATATGTATTTATGTTTAGTTAGCTTTAGCTTTTAGCGAGCCGGGTTAGCTAATTTCGATTGTAATAATTAATGGCGATATTTTAGTTTGTATCTTAACTATAATGATGTATTTGTAATGGTTTACAAGACTTGCGGCACTGTGCCGGAACAATATTACGATATTACGAGGACGATGAGTGTGTAGGGCGTTTGTTAGCTAGCGATAGCGAGTATGTATGTATTTAGCAGCACCAACTGGCAGCGCTGGCGTTGACACCCCACAGCATTGCGAAGAAAAAAGACCCAGGAGACTAGGACGACGATGATATTGATATCCACTTACGCATAAACAGCACCTTGAAGTTTAGCATAAATATATGTACTTCCCTCTCTGGCAGCCTGTAGCACAAAAAGGAGCGACATTTCTAGTCAGTGAATGGAATGGAGAGGCACCCGACATGCAGGGCATTTGTATTAGCATGCACACATATATTTAATAAATATCACAATTAATTGAGTGTCTCTGTGTAGGAAAAACAAGTAGAGATCGATCCGTATTATATCGAAAATTCAATTTCAATGTGTCAAATAATAAATACTACGATTGAGAAAACTTAAATGAAAAATAAATCGAATTTGGAAGTCAAACTGGATGTTGTTTGTGGGGTTTGGTTTTGTGGGGAGTCCCAATTAAAAGGCCTCTGTAATTATGTTGTTATTTTTTTGTAAATGTTTTTATTTCGCATTTAAATTTGTTTTAATTGAATAGAATTACAAAAAACGTGTTTTAATGCCTTTTTCTTTCGTTTCGTACAACAAAATAATTTAGTATTAGTATTTTACAATATTTATATAAACGGGGGCTTCGTTTCTTTCATTCATTCGCTGCCGTATTGCATATAAAAAAACAAAATAATTATGCAATACAAAAAATCTGTGTGTTTGTTTTTCGCTTAACGGCTAAATTAATTAATTAAACTTATAGTAATGACTTTTAGTATATAATTAAATATTGTTTCTCTTTTCTTTATGCGGCTTACACTTTCTCACTTTCCTATTAGTTTATAATAACAGAACAAAATCAAATTTTAATCCTCTTTCAAAAGGGTTTTTAGTTATTTTTTTGGCCGTGCCGCCCTCTGCCACGCCCCCTCTTCGCCCAGCTGTCATCCACCGGACTGGCGATTCCAATGGAGACCGCAGGATTCAAGGGGATTGGCAGCAGATAGACGGCGTCCGACATTTCATTCGAATGTGTTTTTTGTATTTTTTTCTAGATTTTCTTTTAAATATTTTTGTTGTCAATTGTATTATAATTTTTTAATTGCCTTAGAGCACTTGGAGTGTATTTTTCATTAATTTACGCTTGCTCTTCTTCTCTCTATATAAGTATATACAAATCATAATTTTGGAAACTAGTAGAGTGTACAACTAGAGCGAATAAGGGTAGTGGGCATTACAAATTAGTAGTAGCAAAAGGTAGTATTAGTATTAGTAGTACTCGTAAGTAGGTCGGTTGCTTCTCTGATCAACTTTGTGTGCTAGCTATATGTCTGCAGTAATCCTTCTTCGTATCTGAGTGTGTGTGTCTTTTACAAAATATATATATATAGTATATAAACATCTATAAATTGTCTCGGATCCTCCACTCCTTTATCCTTTAGGGCACTTTGTAGTGTTAGTCTCTTTAGAACTGCGTGTGTGCTGCTACATTCGTTGCTAATGTAGTCTTCGCTCGCATCATTTTCAGGAATTTTTAGAGGGTTTGTGTTTAATTTAGTTTAGTTTAGAACTTCAGTGCGTAGTTAGTACGTAAAGTTGTGTGGTGTAGATATTGGCATTCTTTTGCTTCCTCATCTCTGTCGTCTCCACCTCATAGCCGGAAGGGTTCGCGTTTCTCCGTGGGCGTGGTGCCACGCGATGTCCGGCGCATTGTCGAACTGAATGTCGGCTCCGCTGAACTCTTGCGCGGCGTCTGCATGCCGGATGGCGTGGAGCTGCCACTGATGTTCCGCCTATATGCACAGGATCGAAATAGTAAAAATTAGTTTATATTTTTACACAATTTTAAAGGTCATATAACACACAAGGATAACGAATTTTAAATCGAACTTAAGCATTAGTCGAAAGCATTATTTTGCTTGTTGTTTCTTTTCGGTTTTCATAACATGGACGACATTCACATAATTATTAACATGCTAGGAAGTAAGGAAGGAAAAACCAAAGATAAGATAAGATGCATAACAAGCTGAAATATAAAAATAAAATAGAAGCAACTCTAACATCTTTGAGAATATTTATGTATGTACTTTGGCTTCTCAACAAAAATGCATAAGACGTTATGCTTCTTATTCATTTTCTTTGGTTGAACAAACAAAGGAAACTTAATAATAAAATTAATAATTAAACGAGTATAAATCATAATTACTTGCTACTAGCAGTAGAGACTCTGAGTTGAAATATTGACTAGTTAATGTCTGCTGTTTGGTGGTTTGTAAGCTTATCAACTTTACCCCAAGCTGGTTGGATTCGTAGTCGAGCTGGTGGGCGATGTTGACTTGGAATCGAATGAGGGTATCTTAATCGGTATCCGTGATGGCCGGCTTATTGTTGGATGGGGGGGTTGTAAGTAAGTAAGTACAATAGTTAGCGAAAGGTAAACCATAACCATAGCAATGCCTGCAGTACATGAGATCTCTATCTTAAATCTAGCCTAGAGTCTTATGAGTATGTAATTTAATTATGTTTAATTATGTCAAGGGTCGCTGTATTACCTAATTGGTTTGAAGCCGAAGCCTGTTAGTGCTGGTATACTGGATGATCTACTCATGCCTCCGTTGCTGTTTTACATACGTTTGTTTATTGTTTATTTATTTTTTTTTTTTTGGGAGGGGTTTCAGGCACAAGTTTCGCAGTTAGTTGCATTTTTAGTTGCGTTCAGGCAAATTTCAAAAATGGTTCAAATGCCAATTGTTGTTGTTGTAAGTTAGTGTTTTTTGATTTTGTTTTTCGTGATGATATTTGTTGATTGTTTTTTGTGTGAGTGGTGTTGTTGGTTGGTCAAGAGTTAATGCGGTGGTCAACCGAAAATGGTGTGGAAATAAAAATTATAAATTAATAAAAGTGTCTGGATAGATCCCGCCCCATCAATGTCCCCACTAATCTCTGGACTGACTGTATTGCCACCTAAAAGCCTACCTTGTGGGCGCCGGACTGGCCGAACCGGAGGCGGTCTTGCGGGTTATGGTGCTGGTGCCATTGAGACGGCTGCCTGGCGTTGTGGTGGTGGTCACCGAAAGACGCGCTGGACGCGGCGTGGTGCCGCTGGTAGTGCTGGCCGTCGATGGCTTGCGCTGCGGAATGCGTGAGGGCGTGTGATCGTCTAAGGACATTAAAAAATAGTTATTATTAACTGAACTTTCCATATTTTTGAGCTTATGCTTACCTGTGCTATCCAGCGACAGCGTGGAGCCCTGTCGCGAAGGCGGCTTCGATCCTTGTCTGCTGAGCGGGCGCGAGTTGGGCTTGGAGCCTGCGCGAGAGCCTCCTGGCGTGAGACCCGTGCGCGTGCTCGTGTAGGTGACCTTGCGGGGCGTGTAGCGACCCGATGGTCCTCCATGGCTGCCCTCGTTGTCGCTCAGAGAGTCGGGCGTGCTGGCCGACAGAGAGGATCGCGAAGGTCGCGACATGGGAATGGAGCGAACGGAACGCTCGCGAACCTGCATTAAAAATAATTGCATATTATTAGAGTGATTCATGTGATTAAATAAAGGTCATCCCCTCTGAATGGAACCGTTTGCTGGCACTCCTCCTGGAGTGGCTTCTCCTTCTCCTCCTGTCGAACTTACCCAGTGTGTTGTTGGATGACAATGTAGCACATGGGGACTCAGCGGCACCGAGCGGCTAGTATTGCAACGAACGAATACCGTGCCGCCGGCACCCATGTGAATGGGAAAGGCGCATGGAACCTGGTCTTGAGCGCGGATTTTCTCAAAGATTGGCATTAGTTCGGCCAAGTGTTCGTCGGCTAGGTTGGGGAATCAATCAATTTCGATACGTTTAACCAACAATGAACATATTTATGGCAGTTGGCAAACGGTATATGGTCACTTAGGCCACAAAACAACAACCTAACATCATGATAGCCTGGCCTAAACTCAATTGCTCAATGATCAAAGTGTGGGGTGTACTCTAGCATCAACTCAAAAGGGCCGCAAAAGCGTATTAAATAATATTAAAAAAAAAACACAAGTAAACATATACATATACATATAGTATCGATACGAAGTATACTCGGTTCTCATGCAGATACAACAAAATCAAGAGTCGGCGGCGCGCAGCAGCGAGAGCTTTTCTTTGTCAACAACACACACACACAATAAACCCAATTAAAAAAAAAATAAACAGGAAGGAAAGGAGCACTTACCTTGTGCCCCCTGCAGGATGAAGGGATGGATAAAAGGATAGATGAATTGGTGTAAGGGATACAGGAATCGATTTCATTGTGTTTAACCTTTAAGGTATTTACACCGGGTTTTCGTTACACAATTTCAATCAAAATATGGCAAGATTCGGAATGGATTGAATTGTTTTAATCCATAGCTTCTAAATATATATATTTTTTTATACATTTTTTTAAATGTTAAAGATTAAACCGTGTTCTTCCTGTCAACCAGTTGGAATATATTTTAAAAATTAAAATATAATGCAAAAATTACATAGAAATAAAGGAATCAATTTCTGGATTAAAGCTTGGAAAAATAAACATATATCAGACTTGGGAATTTGATTAGAAAAAGGGATATATAGGGATATTTCTATCGACTTTCGAGTCAAAGATCCATACAGAATCTGAACGACGGACTGGCTAGACAGCAGTTGACGTAAATTTACTTTACAGTAAGATTTTTTGGGAACAAATAAAAATATATACAAGATTTCAAACTATTTTTAAACTATCCATTCCGATTTCAGCCTTTTTTGATTAGTAAGGAAATTGAAAACGGGTTATCCTTTGGTTTTGTTTCTTTTTGGGGAGTTTCGATTACTGTCGTTTTGGTTTCTATTTGATTTACCTTGATGATGGGACCCTGTCCACTCATATATGGCGGCAAGTTGGAGCTACCATTCTGGGCATTGGGTGAGGAGGAGGCAGTGGCGGCCGCATTGGGCGTGGAACGTCTGGGCGTGAATGCGGCCATGCTCTGTGAGACGCCATCGGCCAATATGAATTGTTCGCGCAGCTCAATGTTAGTGCGTCCCTTGGCTGCTCCCGTGGTAAACAGAGTGGTGGCAGTTTTGGTAGCGATTGCAGCAGCGGTTTTGCAGTGAATGCATCATACATATATACATTATATGCATATATATTGGGCATTTTTGTTTGTATATAACACACAGACGGGTATGTTTGCAATGTTTTGTTGTAGGGCGAAACATATAAACAACAAACAAATAACAACGAAAGTTTGTTACCGCAGAGTATTTGTCACAGTTTTGTTTTTTTTTTCAGTTTTTCGTGTGTTGGAATTTTCATTCGGTTTCGGTTTTAGTATTTGTGGTGTTGTATTTTGTATTTTATTGGAATTTTTGTGGGCACAGGCGGGTGCGTCGGGCGTGGGCGTGGTCGTGGAGCGGGCAGCGCAAGCGAAGAATACACATGTTTGTTTATTTTTTGTTCGGGATCGGTTTATCAAGATCGGTTATCAATCGATTTTTCGGTTTAATAAGGGAAACCATTTCGGAATAAAAAGAAAAAAGGGGTAAAACATAAAATTTGATTAGTAAAAAACGAAAAAACAATAACACAAATTATTAAACAATTTTCAAATTTACAAAATTTTGCACAAATAGGACGCACAGCGATATATTGGCCAGACTTCAAACATAAAATGCATGATATGAAGCACAGTCGGCACAGCCTCCGTTGGCTAACAGAGGATGTAGGACTGCGTTGAACAATTAAAGCAGGATGTTAGTAGAAAAGCAAAACTGGGGTTAACATAAAATAAAAGCATGCTTAAGTACTGGTTTACAAGTAGATACATGTGATTATTCCGACTAACACTAAATAATAGTTGGAGAAACCTGGTTAATACCACTAACTAAAACTAACTACAAAGGTAGAGAGGTAAAGGGTACGGAAGGGAAGCGGCTTTGGTGTGTGTGTGTGTGTTACGCAGTTAGGGTATCGAAGCGACAAAGATGAGCATGAGAGTAGAGCAAATGGCAGAAACCTTGTGGCTAAGTTGAGCTGTGGGTTTCTTGGGGTTCTGGGTTCAGCTGTTGATTTTTGTGGGTTTCATTGGTTATTGCGTATATGAGCAGCACTGGCTGGATGTCAAAAGTAAGAACAAATATGTCTGCAATATGGGCACTGTTAATTTCAGTTTAGCTATGTTTTTAGGCAACTTTTGGACCAGAATTAATAATGATGAGGTCAGAGCTGGTTTTAGGGTTTCTCCTTTTTTTAATATCCTGGATTTTTCAATTGCTAGTAATATTTTTAGGCACAGTAGTTTATTGTTGGTTGGTTGGTTGTTGGTTTTTGGTTAAATGACCATATCCGTTTGGTATTATTATAATTATTAATATTTGGCATTAAAGATGTGGTATAATTAGTTGTTAAGCACAACTGTACCTAGATGTGGTATGAATGCGTTTAAAATGGAATGATCAAACGATGCACAGCATCTGGGTATAGACAAAATGCATGATTCTGGGGTGGAATATATAAGTATTTAAAATGTGGACTACAAGTTTACGCTAGAATAGTATTGTATGGATTGTACATGTGACTCGTACTGATGTGGCATGGATGAAGTCCAACAAATTTCGAAAATGTGTGTGTACGCAACACAACTATATAAAGTGTTTTGAATAGCTTATTATTTTTTAAGCAGATGGTAAACTTACCGCGACAAGGATCGTTCTTCTGCAGGAATTCGTCCAGGGCCACCCAGCCGCCGCCAACGCGCACCATGACAGTGCTGCGAAGGATGCGAACCAGGCGCAGCTTCTGGGAGTCTCCAAACTAGATTAGGGAAATAATTGGATTTTAGTTAGAGTCGTTTAAAGAACTGTCAATATGCTAAACTTACCCTGTACTTGCCCTCGCCGACTTGGAACACACGGAACTTCTGTCGGCACGTACAGAGCATGACCAGACGTTTGACCTCGTCGTGTATCTTGTCCGAATCGTTGGCTGGCTTGCGCTCTTGCCAATCGGGGCGCAGGGCAGCGATAAACTCCTGCCAGTCAATGAGACCTTCGCCATTGCGATCAAAAAGATCGGCCACAGCCTTCATTTCCAAGCCAGAGGTATCGAATTCTAGGAAATTAATAAGATTAATAAAGATTATAAAGGTTAACGGGGGTACTTTTATTATCAACTTACTCGTATTGAGTATGCCATCGATGAAGACATCGCGTGGAATCATGCCATTGTTGTCCTTGTCCATTTTGCGGAACAGATCCGTCAGGCGCGACTTCTTGTGGTTCATGTACTTGAGGAACTGCAAGTGAGGCATAAAATATATGTAAGTTTGCGGTAACAATCGCAGAAAATGTCAATAAATGAACACAAAAATAAATAGTTCACTCTAAGGTCAATATATAAACCGATAAACCAACAACACAACTTTTAAAATGATTTTTCCTTTCAGATACTTACGCGCTTTCGCCAATCGTCCCAGCTAAAGTTACGGGCACGCTCCACATCCTTCAGATACAACAGATGATCGTTGAGCAGACGCTGGCGCTCCCATGAGAGCATCCAGACATCACGCCACTTGGTCCACAGGAGCTTGGCACGCGGTGAACGGAAGTCCAGTTCGGGTCCAGTGGTGCTGTATATATAAAATCGTAAAATTTTAGCCTATTTTCCCAAAAAACATAAATTAAAACACGCAGATATATAGGGATTCAAACTAAATACAAACACTGGGCACATGCACGGCTTGAGATGATATCTAAAAGATTATTTATGAGTCCTGGTGATTACGACTTACCTTGGCGAGAATCGGGGGCCGTAGTGCGGCAGGCGATCTCTGTCTGGCGTGTCACGTGTGGGCGTGATACGACTGCACAGAGATTTGGTTTTTGGACATACGACAAGAGGCAAAAATAAAGCGGCAAGATGCATAGTTTGATATTCGAGCGATATGAGGAGCAACGTTTACGTAGTAGCGTAGAGATGAAAGTAGAATCAAAAAGAGACAAAACAAAATGGTAAAGTAACGAAACAAAATACGCAATACACAGTGAAAATAACATGGATAATACATAGATTTCAAAATAATATTTATAGATATAGTTTTTTTTTATATATAAACATTTTCGAATAGTTGTAGACGCAGCAGCATTTCCAAAAAGTAGTTTCAAAAAGTTGAAAACAAAAGAATTTCGAGTTAACATGCTGAAATCTATCTATTCTGGGACTCAGCTAAGAATGATGACTCACCTTCCCTTGCGGGCATTGAGTCCCTGGTCCCGAGATCCCTTGAAGCTGTGAATAAAAAGGAGAATTCATTGTTAGTTAATTATATTTTAAGAGTGGTTAGTAGACTTGGAGGAAGCAACAGTTATTTTAAGCAGCAGTGATTAAGCAGAAGTGGTTTTGGTTTCTGGAGAGTGCTCGGTTTTGGTATGATTTGTGTGCGTTAGCTGCTACTGGTTTTTAGCGCTACTTTCGGGGGGGTTGGGTTTGGGTTTTGGTTTCGGATGTTAGGCAAACACTATGGGCTATTCGTCATGGATGGGATGGTGAGTAAGCGCACATTCGCCACTAGATAATCCAGTGGATGAGACACGAGTAGGCGGGCAGTAAGTTATGTTGTGTTGCATATAGAGAAGTTGCGGCCAAACCTTTGACGCCTCAGAGTGCCGTCGGGCGACTGCTCACGCAGATCGTGACTGGAGCCACGACTGTCGATCGTTGGTTGATTGGTTGGTGTGGTTTTTGGATAGGCAGAGAGTAATAGGTGTGCAAGACGTGTTGCGGGGGATTTGGTATTGGTATTTTGATTGATTTTGGAATAATTGTAGCAATATAAGGTGGAGATACGACAGAGAGTATATAAAAAAAAAGAAAATTGGCAAAAATAAATATACAAAATAATAATAAACAACGGAGATTTATATATACAAAAATCGTAGCCTTATTTGTGTACTTACACAGGCGTCTTGCCGCTACGCGATGGCTTCCTGGCACCCGGTGGCAGCTGCCTGGGCTTGCAGGCGCGATCCACTTCGTTCTGGCGGCGAGCCGTGTTCTCCATGAACTCCTTGTGGTCCTCAATCAGCTTCTCCACCGGCGGGATCTCATCTGGCAGTTGTTCGTGCTTCAGGTCTGCGGGAAATAAAAAATGTTAATCTCTCAAATTTAGAAGAAATCTAATTCCGAAAACTTACTCAACAACGTGCCCTCGAGTCCGCTGAGCCAGGCCAGCAGCTCCTCAATGGTATCGTCCAGATCCTTGAGAGACTGCAGGTGCTGCTCCAGCTTCGACTCGCGATTGATGGCCCATTGGCGCACCTCCTCCCAGCGCTGCTGAATGATCGACAGCCAGTTCTTGATGATGGGAATGGCATCCGGATAGGCCTTGTTGATAATGTCCTCGGCGTAGTCGAACGTTTCGGTCTTCTCGCGTTCGCGAATGCGCAAATCCTTCATGAACTCCATATGAATGTCCATCATCTCGCGCGATACCTTCTCATCGTCAGGGGCGTTCTTGGCATACCGGAGCTTGTGCTCGGCGTGATCCAGCCAGTCGAAGAGAGCCTGGACGCGAGCATTCAGCTTCTCGGCATCGACCAGCGCCACTTGGAGGCGCTCGCCGCGCTTGGCAACGGCGCTCTTGACCTCCTCCCAAATGGACTGCATCTCGTCGAGTTGGCGGGCCACCTCTGGGTTGTTGCCTGAGCGTTCCAGGTCGCGGCCGGTCTTGAGAACGGCCTGCATTTGAGCGGCGCGCTTCTGCAGATCCTGCTCGATGTGCTTGTGGTGCTCGCACAGACCCTGGACCGTTTCCAGATCACCGTGGACGGGCCCGTTCTCGTTCAGGCGACTCTTGGCCTTCTTTAGCCAGTCGAGGAGCTCACCCAGAGCATCGCTGAACTGGCCTGAGAGGAGCAGAGCCTCCTCCAACTTGCGCTGGCGCTCGATGCTCTTGGACCAAACGCGGGTCCACTGCTCCTTCAGCTCCAGAAGCATCTTGTCCAGCACTGGGCGATCACCCTTGGGGGCCCGCTCCATCAGATTCTTGCCGGTACGCATGGTGCCATCGTAGACGCTCTGCTTAGCGCCCAACTGGCGGTGCGTCTCCTTCAGCTTGCTAATGTACTTCTTGATCTTCTGCGGCTCCTTGGAGGCGGTGGCCTCCTCGATGATCTGGTCCAGCACCTGTTCGGTTTCCTGCAGATACTGCATCATGCCGCTCCAGGCGTCGTTGAACTCGCGGGCCTCTTTGTAGCCGTGATCCAGAGCGCGAGTGCGCTCCGCAGCCTTGCTAACCACTCGCTCCCAGCGATGCTGCACGGACACAAGCAGATTCTTGATCAGAATGACATCTTGCTTCTGGCTGAAGTACTTCAGATGTGTTCCCTTCTTGTCCAGCAGCAGCATGGCCTCGCGATGGGTGCTCACGTCCTTCTGCAGCACCTTATGCTCCTCCATTTGGGCCTGGATGGTCTCCAGAACCCGCGAGACGGGCTCAGCGTTGGATAGCAGCTTCTCGGCCTGGGTTAGCCACTCGACGAAAGCCTGCAGAGTGTCGTGGAACTCGGTCGCCTCCTTGAGGGCAATCTCCAGCTTGATCTTCTTGTCGGATGCCCGGGATACGACGGCATCCCAGCGTTGCTTGAGCGTACGCAGTGTGTGCTGCAAATTGCTTGACGAGACCTTCATTTGGTTCTGACGCTTGATATACTCCTGGCCCTGGGCCTGAATCGTCTCCACCTTGGGTCGGTTCTCATCCAGCTCATTGTACACCTCCATGAAGCGCTCCAGCTGCTCGGTGGCGGTCTCGGGGAGTCCACCAACGGGCTTGCTGGCTCCAATCACGGCGTCCACATCGCCCAGCCAGCCCAGGATGTCTTGAACTTCGGAAATGTAACCGTGAGCCTCACGCAAGGCCTCCTCCAGCTCATGCTGGCGGTCGCTGGCCTTCTGCAGCAGCTGCTTCCATTCGTTGTTCAGCTTGCGCAGCTTCTCCTGTGTGGTGGATGCCTCCACGGATCCCTTCTCCGTTTCAATCAACTGCCTGCCGGCATCGTTTAGCGTGTCCACAGAGTTCTGATGGGCCTGAATGTCATTGGCCAGCACCTTAAGCTTGGCCAGCTCAACTTCCAGTAGTTGCGGATCGCCGGGAATCTGTGTAATGCAATATTTGTATAAATATTTATATTTAAAGATCTATTTTTTCCATTTTACCGGTTTCAGTTGATCCAAAGTTCCGCCAGTCCTGTTGATCCAGACCAGCAGTTCGTTAAGAGCATGCTGGAATTGACCCAGGTGCAGGAGGGCGTGCTCCAGTTGCTTCTGGCGCTCAACCATGCCGCGGAGTAAGGACTCCCAGCGGCGATTAACCACCGACAAGGGTTCGCGGATCGATGCCGCCTGCTCGGGTGAAGTGCGTTCCGTCAGTTCCACAGCTTGTCTGTAAGAATATATCAAGGATTAGCTAAAGGACTTGGCAGGATAAAAAAAAACAAGTGTGGCAAAAGCAAGCGCAAAAATAAAAGTTCATAGCAAACGTATTTTTGTGTCTTTGTTTTTTGTGTTTTTTGCATTGCATGCAACAGGTACAACATGCTCCTGCTTAGCTCAGCTAGAAGATCCCAGAATCAGTTTTGGAATCTTTGCAGCAGCATCAGCAGGCACTTAATAATACTATTCAATATTCACAACAACGAACGAACGAACGAGAGATTTTTGGAAACTATCTTGCCTTTGGAGACCTCTGCCAATTCACACGTTGAGATACGACACCACACGGCATTAATGGAACATTATAGATATTATATTTAAAAGATTTCAGATAAATCCACCACGTTTTCAATGAGACTTCAAATAAGTTCTTACCTGTTTAATGCTTCTACTTCAACCATATGCGGATCGACTTCATCCTTGAACGACTTGAGCTGCTCAATCTGTCGCTTGACGGCATCAATGTCCGAACCCACGGCTCCCAGATGGGCAAACTTGTCCTCGGCCTTGGTGAGGAACTTGAGCAGGTTCTGCAGCGTTTCATGGAACTCCATGGCCTTCTCCATGGCATCGATGAGATTCTCCTCGCGCTTGGCATACAGCGCCGTGATGTTGTCCCAGGCATTGTCCAGATCCTCGATGTGCTTCTTAACCTCGGGTTTGTCTGGTTCGCCGCACATGTTCATCAGGTTGCTACCATGACGACGCACCTGCTCCACCTCGGGCTTGGTCTGGTCAATTTCATGGCGGATCTCCTGCAGGGCCACTTGCTGCTTCTTGATATCTTGCGGCTGGGCCGCTGGTGGCTCCTGGCAGGACAGAGTCTCCTCCAGATCCTTCAGAGTCTTCATCACGCTGTTCAGCTGCTTCCAGAACGGCTCCGCCACGCTGAGGATGTCATCCAGCGAGCTGCCACGCTTTTTGGTTGCATTTTGGACATCGTTCCACAGATTGTTGAGCTTCTCCAGCTTGGCCTTGATGTCACGCACGGCGGGATCAGATTTGTTGCCGGCCTTGGCGATTACATCGTTGGCCGCCCGCTGGACAGCACTGAAGGCATCCTGACGCTTGTCCAGATCGTCCATCAATGCATCATTGTCCTCGATCTGTTCGCGAATCTTCTGCGGCAGTGCGGACAGGGGATCCAGTTGGTTGACCTGATCCACGGTGTTGGCCAAGGCTCGCAGCATACCTTCAAGCTTGTCGGAGAACTGGCTGGACTCCTGCAGGGCACTTTCCAGAGCCTGCTGGCGTTCGCGTAGCTCCAGGCGGAGGGCGGCATACCGGGCATTATCCGTATCGAGAATCTCATTGATTTTAGCGCTGTCCTCGTCGGCCACCAGGGAGCCCAAAGCTTCGCCGGTCTTGTTCAGCTTGTCCAGCAGCGGCTTGTGCTCCGCAATGGACTGAAGTAGACGCTCGTTCTTATCCTGCTGGAGGGTGATCTGGTCGGGACGCAGAGCTGGCATGCTCAGGCGCGAGATCTGCTGCTCCATGTCATCCAGCCAGGTGGTGAGTCCCTGGTGCGAGTCGGCAAAGTGCTCGGACAGAGGCAGAGCCTGCTCCAAGATGCCCAAACGCTCGCTGCACAACTGGGCCACAGTGTCGACGATTTCCTTCAGATCATCCAGCTTCTCGCGAAGAGTGGCAGTGTTCTCGCTCTGCGGGGACTCGCGGAGCACCTTTTTGGAGGCAGCAGTCACATCACGCACGCGTCCCTTCTGGCTGGAGATGTCGTCGTTGATGGAACGATGCTCCTGCAGTTGGGCGCGCACCAGCTTGGGCTCCATGGCCGGGGGATCGGCCTCCCGCAAGGTGGTGTCCATTTCACGGAACCACTCGAGCAGCTCATCAATGTCGCCGGTCACTTCCTTGGCCCGCTGGTTGCTCAGATGCAGGCGCTCCGCCTTGCGTTGGATTTGCTCCACAATCGAGTCAAAGCGACGGTTATCCCGGGTCACAATGCTCTCGATGGTGGCGGCACCCTCTCCGGGCGACAGCTGGCACAGTTGGGGACCCACCAAGTTGATGGTGTCCAAAATGGGGCGCATATCGGCAAGTTCACCCTCCAGACGGAGAACATCCGCCTGGCGGGGCTCGCTGGGCGCCAGAGCAGCCTCGGCACTCTGCATCCACTCGACAAGGCGATTGTGTGCCTCGTGGAATTGGTGCACCAAAGGCAGGGCATTCTGGGCGCTCTTCAGCAGATCTCCACCGCGGTTGGTCAGGTCTCCATAGCGACGCTGCAGGGAGTCCAGTTTGTCCTTCAGTTGGATGGCCTCATCGTTGGAAATGTGCTTCATCAGCTCGGCACCAGACTCGACAGTGGATTCAACATTCGATGCGTGGCCGGCAATGTTTTCGTTCAGCTCCAGCAGATGGTCCATCTGCTCCAGCAACTTCTCGGCGTAGACGGGCACGGATTTGAAGCGCTTCAGCTCCGCCTCCATGCTCTCCATCCAGGCCACCAAATCCTGATAGCTCAGAACCAAGTGACGCAATCCCTGGCGGGACTCGGAGAGCAGAGCTCCGATATTATCGCTGGCATCCACCAAGCCGGTGTAGCGCTCGGTCACCCCGCGCACCTTCTCGCCCAGATTGACGGCCTCCTCGTCGCTGACCAAATGCATCAGCTGGGCAGCCACATCGGCCAGATCCGTAAAATCGGGCTTCTTGCCCAGGATCTCGTCGTGCAGGCGATCATGCTCCCGGATGCGCTGCTGGATCTTCTCCTCGTCGGTAGGTATCAGCTCCATGGCCTTCACCGATCGCTCGGTGTTGTCCAGCCACAGCTCGAGGGGACTGATCTTGTCGTGGAAACGCTTGGCCACCTCCATGGCCTCCTCCAGGTCCAATTCACGCTGCTCGGCGCCATCGGTCAGGGCATCGAATCGCTTCATCAGATCGTTCAGCTGCTTCTCAATGGAGGCCCGTTCGGCAGGCTCACAGTGATTGGCCACCTCCTTGCCGAGATTGGCCAGCGAACCCATGGAATTCTGACGATCCAAGAGCA
Source organism: Drosophila mayri (assembly GCA_008042485.1). Classification (NCBI taxonomy): domain Eukaryota; kingdom Metazoa; phylum Arthropoda; class Insecta; order Diptera; family Drosophilidae; genus Drosophila; species Drosophila mayri. The sequence continues at coordinate 32,315 of VNJN01002141.1, read as the reverse complement.
TCTTCTTGAGGAATTTCTGCTCCTGCAGCTGGGCCTTGACCACCTTGTAGTCGGAGCTGGGCGGCTTTTGGTTGGCCACCATTTCCTCGGTGTCACTGAGCCACTTGGAGAGACCGGCCAACGCCTCCTGGAACTTGCCAGATTGCAGCAGGGCCACGTCCAAGCGACGATCGCGTTCGTTCATGCGCTCCTTCAGATCGTTCCAGCGGTCGTTTAGCTTCTCCAGATCCTTCTCAATGGTCGAGGTGGAGACACCACTGCCAGCCGAACGCACCAGATCCCGCCCAGCCATGTTGACCTTGTCAACGTTAACGGCCAAGGGTTCAACCTTGCGCTCCCTGAAAGTGCGGAAGTCCTCCTGCTGGCGGCGGATCTGATCCAGTTCCGAGCCCACGGGCTTCATGCGCTTGAACTCATCGCTGACATCCTGGATGTCGTCCATAGTTTGAGATTGAATGTCGTAGAACTGGTGCAGAGCCTTCAGCGTGGCCTGGAGATTCTCTTCGTGATCGCGCACTCGGTTATCCAAGCGGCCCAGGGTCTTGCGCAGCGTGGAGATTTGCTCTCGGGTCTGTGTGGTGTCCGCAGCGAATCCTGCATCCACCAAAACGTCAGCAGCACGATCTGCATCCTCCAGGCGACCCACAAGACGATCCAATTTATGCTGGATTTTGCCGACATCATCGATTTGCTGCTGGACGATCTTAATCTCACGGGCGGGGGGCGAAAGTTTCTCGATTTCCGTCTCCAGATCGTTGAGATCGATGCCCAAACTCTTCATTTGTTCGTTGAACTGGGAGACGGCGGTCGCTGCGGATTGCAGTTCGCCACAGCGATCATCCAGGCGACCCTGCAGCTCCGACATACGATCGGCCAGTCCATCGACTTCGCTGGTCAAATGATCGGCATCGCCGCCGGCGGCCCGAGCCTCGGCACTGATATCCTTGGCCAAAGCCTTCAGCGACTGCAGCGGCTTGCTCAGATTGGTCAGCTCCTCGCGAATGGCCTTAACGCGCTCCAAAAGCTTAGGATCCTTGGCGGCTCCGCCCAAGGCGTCGTGGGCAGCGAGTCGGTCCTCGCAGCGGCCCAACGAGTGGTCCAGATTGCGCAACTCATCGTTGAAGTCTCCCAAGCGACGCGAGCAATTCTCGATCTCATGGGCACGGGCAATCAGATCGTTGTTCAGTCTCTCCCAGCGATCGCGTATGTCCTGCAGCTCGGCCTTGATCGGTTCCTTGTCGATGTCACAGCTGGTGAGGAATGTCTCGCCCAGTCCCTTGGTGTTCTCGAACTCACCGGAATGCTTCCAAACCTCGCTGCGGAAAGTCTGCAGGTCGCGCAGACGCGTCTCCAGCTTCGCCTTGGACAGCACGCCGGGTGTAAGATCGGCCAGCTTGTCCTCAGCGGTACGCAGCCAGGCGAGGAACGTCTCCGAAGTCTGGGAATACTTCTTGCAGTGCTCCATGCAGGTCTGCAGCCTCGTGTGGCGATCGACAGCCTCGCGGCGCAGTTTCTCCCACTGCTGTTGGATGCGATCCAGATCGCGTTTCACTCCGCGATCCTGCTGGCGATCGGATAGATCCTTGCCCTTATTGATTAGCATGATAACCTCGTGCTCACGGGCCATCACCTCACGGTAGATGGGTTCGTGGGTGTCGATCTGGTGCTGCAGCGTCGGCTTGTGGGCAGAGACCAGTAGGCGGTCGGTCAGGTTGGAAAGCTCTCCTCCCAGCCAGCCAAGGGTCTTGGAGCAGTTCTCGGCAAAGTGACGACCATCGCGCAGCGACGCCTCCGTTTCGGCCTTCTTGGTGTCCAGTTTCTTCTGGAGAGCCAGATACTGTTTCTCCAGGGCAGCTACACGAGAGTTGACATCGGCACGTGAGGCGGGATCGCCAAGAATGTTGCAGAGAGTGGCGGCGGATTGCTCCACATCGGCCAGGAGCGGACGTTGACCCTCCAGCTGGCGCTCCAGATTCTCAATCTTGCGTAGATTCTCCTGGTGATCTCCGTCCGAGGGCAGGGCATCCAGATTATCGCTGATGTTTTGCAGCGCCTCGCGCAGACGATTGACGGCGGCATCGAACTCCTTAGAGCTGTCAGCGGCTCCGCCCAAGCTGTTGGCACGATCGTCCAGCTTGCCAACCAGATCCTCCCACTTGCCAAGAATATCCTTAAGCTTCACCTCGACGGCCTGGGCATCGGGAGTGCCGGCCAGATGGTCGACCACATCGTGTCCCAACTCCTGGAAGTGCTTCAGCTGCGGCTGCTGGGTGCGGAACTCCTCGCGGAGCACCTGCACCTGCTGCACCTGGCTCTGGACCATGCGGGGATCCGAAGAGATGGGGCCCAGCACCGTCAGCATGCGCTCCTTGCTGTCCAGCCAGCTCTTCAGGTTGCCATGCGTGTCCAGGAAGTCGCGCAGCTTTTCGGCGAAGGCGATGCGGTTCTTGCAGATGTCGTTGAGATTCTTCCACTTCTCCTGAATGTTGTCGTTCTCCTGGCGCAGCTGCTCGGCGCCGGGTACATCGGACTTGCGGCGCAAGATGTCCTTGACCTGGGCCTTGGTGGTGTCCAGCAGACTCTGCTTCTCGTACATATCCTCGAGAATCTTGCGAGCCTGCTTAATGCAGCGCTCGGCCTCGTCCTTGTTGGAAACGGACTCCTTGGGCACCTGGCGCTGGATGCGCTCCAGGAACTGAGCGAGTCCCTTAAGGTTCTCGTACTGCTTACGCAGCTCCTCGCTCAGATTATCCAACTCGTGCTGGCGATCGTTGAGGCGGACGCCTATCAGCCCGTAGCGATTGTTGATCTCGCTCAGCTGCTGCTGCACCGGAGACAGCTCCGAGAGCTGGAAACCGTCCTGGGAGGACCTGCGGCTACCGAATCCACTGGAACCAGTCGATAGTGGCGACAGGATGCCTCCCTTGGTGGGGCTGGGGCTTCTGGCGTCTCCGGACATGCGGCGCAGCGGGCTGGCCCGCTTGATGGGGCTGTAGGTGGAACGTTTACGCGAAGCAGGGCTCTCCGGGCGAATCAGGGCATCGTACTGGGCACCAATATCGTTGATCTTGTCAATAGTTGGAGCGTAGTCGCGGTAGTCCTTGCAAATGGGCTTCAGTTCGTCGTGCTGCTGCTTGATCCTGTCCAGATCGATGGCCACCGGCGAAAGGCCGTTCACGCGTGCCTCCGTGCTGGAAAGCCAAGAGAGCACTTGGTCCTTGAGACCCTCATAGGCCAGCTGCTGCTCCGCTTTCTGCTTGGACAGCTTGGCGCGCTCATCGATGCTGATGTTGATGTTGCGCCACTGAGATTCCAGCGCCTTGATGCGGTCACGCAGCGCTCCGGTGTCGGTGACATCGCGCAGGCTAATCAGATCCTTGCCGCTGCGCACACAATCCTCGAATTGTGGCGCCAGCTGATCCTTTTCGCGCGACAGGTCGTTCATGCGGCGGGCCAGCTCCTCGGTGGACAGCATGCTGGTCTCCCGGCTATCGAGAGCCTCCTGTAGACTGGCCATGCGCTGCTCCACAGTGCTGATCTCGTCCAGATACCTGCTGAGCCGGTTGTAGACGTCATCCAGGAACTCGCCACGCTTGTTGGCCTTCTCGTAGAGCTTCTCAAACTTGCCGGTCACGTCGTTCAGATTCGATTCCACCTTCTTGGCAATGCGGGCATTCGAAGCGCTGGCCAGCAGATGCTTGGCCGAGATTTGGACGCTGTCGATGCTCGCCTGGTGGGACTGAAGATCGGCCAGTAGCACCTTATGCTCGCGGATCTGCTCCTGCAGACGCTCCTTGATGAGCGAGGCGGGGCGCAGGTTCAGCTTGTACTTGTCCTCGGCCTGGTTAACCCATCCGACGAGACTGTCCAGGGCATCTTGCACGCCCTGTGACTGCACCAAAGTCTTGTCCAGCGTCTTGCAATGCTCGCCGAGGTTATCCAGCAGCTGCTGGTAGTTGTTCTTCAAATCGGCAATCGGCAGCTCCAACTGGTTGATTTCCATGGGACTGAGTTGACCGCCCAGGCTGCGCAGCAGGTTGTCGAGCGCCTGCTGGGCATTATCCACCAGCCGACCGCTGGACAGGAGCTCGTTGTGCAGAGCCTTGGCCTCGTTCATCTGATCCTGGACTCCCTTCGGGTCGCCGGCAATCGGCTCGGAAATGATCCGCGAGACACGCGGATGTACACTCCTCAGCCACTCGTTGGCCTTGTCCAAAGCATCCTGGTACTCCCGTTGGCGTCCACCCAAACCAGAGACGCGATCTTGCAGAGCGTTGACACGGTTCAGCAGATCCTTGTACTGCGCCGAGACCAGCGACACCTCCTGTCGGATGGGACTCTCGGCACTGGACAGCGGCTCCACATGGGGCAAACGCTCGGGCAGCGAGGTACGGAAATCGTTAAGAATGGCCAAGAATTCCTTGCTCTCGTCCACAAACTTCTGGGCAGCCATGGTGATGAAGCGCAAATCGGCCTGGTGGCCAATTACGTCGCTGACAAACTCTCGCACGGAGTCAGCCTGCGAGGGCAGGCGCGTCAAGTCGGACAGGGAGCGCTCCTTGTCCTCGAGCGTGCGCCGTGCTACTTGTAGCCAGTCGGAGAAGATATCCAACTCACTGCGCAGCTTGGTCAGCTCATCGCGGCCAGCCTCCAGGCGACGGAGAAGACGCACAGTGCGATCGTTGACACGATCCACACGGGAACGCAGCTCTCGGCCAGAGTTCTCCAGGGTTGTGACTTCGGGGGCAGACAGAACATCGCCACCGGTGAGCACAATTTGACGGATTTGCTCCAGGCAAGTGGCCACCGGTCGCTGCTGAGACTCGATCTCGTCCTTGATTTGCTGTAAAAATATGAGTTTATTTTAGAAATTAGAAACTTTATATATTTAAGTAGGGCTGCTTACCTTGAGAGCATTAATCTGGTTGCGCAGCTCATCGATCTTCTCGCGAGGTCCGCCGACACTTGAGATTTTCTGTTCCACAGTGGTGACCCATTTCAACAGATCGTTCACATTCTCTTCGCACATGTTGAACTTTTCGAATACTGCTTGCTGCATGGTTACAAAATCGCGGAAGACAATAAAATCATTAGAATTTTATAAAAACAGAAAGAGAACTTCTTAGCTCTTTACGGGTCGCTATATAGAGGGTTTTATTTAATATAAAAATTCATAGATTTCATAGATTTTGTCTATATATATATAAATGTCGATAAATAAATGAAACACAAAATATATATATATAAAATAAAAAACACAAAGATAGCTGAAAGAACACACATTGGTTTGATTGAAGCAGAGACATAGGGCAAAAGCGGTTTCGTTTATAGCAGGCATTAAAAACTAAAGCAAAATAAAGTAATAAAAGCGGTAAACATAAACCAGAGTTAAATTCAAGACATATACAAACACCAAGGTTTATGGCTACGGGGAAAGACGAGCACTACTACTACTACTACGAGTTTTTTATACTTTTAGTATTTGCACTAACTACGGTTTAATGGAGTTTTGTTTTTTGGTTGGGTTTTTGGTTTTTATTGGTTTTTCGGTTAGTGTTAATTTTTGTTTTGTTTGGTATTTGGTTTGGGTTTTCTTGTTTTTAAATCAAAAAACTGCAAACAAAATAATATATATGTAAACAATATTTGTATGCTGAAAATAGGTAGAAAATTGGTATTTAAACAAGATGTAAAATATAATAAACTAAACTAAAGCCTGGGTTGGAAACGGAAACATTACCTTAGTCCAAAACTAAGAGCAAGGGAAAAGGAACTAAGACCAAACTGTAATCTATATCGTTACATTTGGATCTGAAGATAATCCTACATAAATAGTATACTGCCTAGGATAAGGATGATACACTATGTGGAGTATATAGTTTATAGAGTACAGAAGATAAAGACGAGAAGGTGTGTATGTGTATGTGAATGTGTGCGAAATCGAATGGTAGAGAGATTCGTCGTATGCTAGTGTTATAGACAAGTCGATAGAGTATATAGTATATATTGAACATGGTGTCCTAGATATTGCCGACGTCATTTATGCGGAGGAGTATGAGACATAATGCTCTTCGGCCTGACAAAGCGCGATCGATGTTTCGAGTTTTATGGATGTGTGTGATCTGGGATGTACTTGCTGACTCTGAGATTGCATTATTTTGTGGCTGCTGTCGCGAGCTCAGCGAAAAATACGATATATAGAACATGTATAAAACTGAATGCCATGCGCTGCAATAATAAGAGATTTGCAAAATAATAATAATAAATATGATTTGCAAAGTAAGAATGCTGAATGATTTATATCTTTTTTGGAAAGCTCACATCTTGGTTAGTCTGAGAAATGATATAAAGTTTTAGATTCAGAAATATAAAGACAGACAGATAAAGAGTTTGAAATAGAAGACAGCGCGCTGATCAAAAAAAGTCTTAACGAAATATCGAAATCAATATCGATAGAGTAAATAATATATATATACCAAAAACATGCCACGAACAAAGCTTTTTCAATTTAGAATTAGAATAATTTTGCTGTAATTTTTCTTGCAATTAATTTCAGTGAATTTGTTGCATTCGCAATTCCGTTTCCCGGTTTCCGGTTTCGGTTTCGGTTTGGAAATTTGGAAAGAGAGTACACCAGCTTTTCTGGTCTGAGACTTACCCTCTGTTCTGCCGGCAGGAGCAGACCCTTCTCGGCGGCCTTCACCAGGTCAATGTTGTTCTTCGGCTCATTGGCATCGGTCAGACGGCCCTCGGTGGCATCGATCAGCCCGCTGCCAATGGCAGCCGTTAGTGGGACAATGACCCCACTGCTGGGATCTCGCACCACCGTCGACGAGGGATCCACCAGACCCGAGCCAATGGCCTCGGCCAGGGTGAACTTGCGGCGTCGGATGATGTCGGGATGCATTTGGAAGGGATCAACTAGGCAGCCATTGGTTGGGTTGTACAGGTTAAAGGTGATGGCTTCTAGCAAACCGAATGATCGCTTTGGCGTGCAGATCAGGCCACTCTCGTAGGCCTCCTGCAGTGTGCAGAGCTTGGAGGTCTGCGTGTTCAATACATTCGCCTTGTTCGCATCCATCAGGCCCTTGCGGAAGGCCTCCGGCAATCGGACCAGCTTGGCCTTGGCTAGATCCTTGACCAGCGCGGAATCGGGATCGATCACACCCGCACTGGCGGCCTCCTTGAGCGTGTATACCTTGGGCGTTTCGATGACAGTCAGCGAGTCGTTTGCGCTGTCGTCGTTGGCTGGTGCTGGTACTGGTGCGGATCCTGGTCCACTGGCTGGCACATAGGTCAGCATTCCGGTCTGCAAGTCCAAGCATTTGGACTCGGCCGCCTGGTCAAAGGTGACCGGCTCACGAACGTAGACAATTAAAGTGGGATCGAAGGCAAAGTACAGCGCCTTGGGATCCACGAGAGTGCGCTTGGTGGTGTCCACGAGACCGCGTTCCACGGCCACCGAATATGGCAGGAACTTGAAGCTATCAAAATCGCGAACTAGAGCGGTCTTGGGATCGATTATATTGTAACGGATGGCCTCCTCAAGAGACATTTCGCGCGGCTTGCTAATCACAACGCTCACGGGCGTTTGTCCCAACAATTCAACGCTGTCCTGTCGGCGAACCACCTCGCTGCGGTCAGTTAGCGGGCGGAGAACGGTCACGAGAATGCCCCGCGCGAGGGCCACGTCATAGTTGTAGGCTGACTTCGATTTGGGATCAAATACCCTGCCCTTGGTCACGTCAATGTCCCCGTTCTCAATGGCTTCGGCTAGCGGCAGCTCCTTACCGGTGAGCTGATTCTTAAACACAGTTGTCGCGGGATCTATGAAGCCCGAGTGAATGGCCTCGATTAGGTCGAGATACTCGCCGGTTGTGGGATCGCAGAACTTGCCCGTTTCGGGGCGGTAGAGCTGCTGGCGCAGGACGAGTTCAAGGCTAAGGAGGCGGCGATTGGAGACAATTAGCCCCCGGGATCTAGCTGCCTGCAAATCAATCTGTTCGCTGCCCAAATTATAGACTCCCCTAGAATCGTCAATCAACTGCTCCTTGATGGCATTCGCCAGTCGCAGATACTTGCCACTCTCGTGGTGCTTCACCAAGCTGGAGGACAGGCTAACCACATCCTCCACACAGGCTTCGTTCAGGTTGAGTTTACGATTTGTGACTGGGTGCAGAACCTTGCGGGTGTTTACATCATAAAAGCCCATGGACAGGAGTTCGTACAGACCAAAACCGGCATTTTCAATGTCCACGATCAGACCCAGACTGAGGGCCTCACCAAGGGGCACAAAGCTACTGCTGCCCGGCTCCCGGAAGACACCCTCTCGTCGATTGATGATGCCATTGCGACAGGTCTCGCTCAGCGAGTACATTTGCTCATTCTGCTCATCGAAGTAGCACGGCAGGTGCGGATTGATGACGAAGCTACGCATACCCTCGAGCAGAGTGATCTGGCGGCCACTGCGGGGATCGCTCAGCTTGCCAGTCTTGTCATCGAACAGCCCCTGATGGATCGCTCGCTGAATGCTGATGGGCGCATTGACATCCATTAGGATGCCAATGTCAAAGGCATGCTTGAGGGTCATTGTCTGGTTATTGTACAGCAGCTTCGAGTTCTGGGCATCAATAATGCCCGAATCCTTGGCGTGCGTCAGGTTCAATTGCTTATAAAGACCCGTCTTGAAGTCCCTAATCTGCACACTGTGCTCGTCCAACAAGTTGGTGTTCAGGGCCTCGGCAAAGTTCAGTTTCTCGCCCGACTTGGGATCCACAAAGTGTCCATCGACCTCATCATACACATTCTTGACCACAGCCTCGATGAGGCGCAGCGGCTTCTTGGCTTCGACTAAGACACCACGATCGAAGGCCTCCTTAAAGTCAATGTCATTGTCATCGGCATCCCGCACCGTTCCCTGCCTACTGTCCACGATTCCCGTTTCTGTGGCCACCCCGAATGGAATTATCTGGCCAGAGCCCAAATTGACGACCGTCGAATCGGGATCGAGGATGCCCCTACGAATGGCACGTTCAGTTGTGAGCTTCTCGCGGGTTACCGTATTGCTGAATTGGCCAGTTTTGGGATCGTACAGACCCCGGTAGACGGCGTCTGGCAGGCTACGCTTGCGCTTGGGAGGAATGAGAATTCGATTTTCAAGGGCTTCGTGCAGGGACAACTTGGTGGAGGCATAGGGATTAATTACATATCCGCCAATCGGATCCAGATAGCCCTTGGCTATGGCCTCGGTTATGGAAATTATGGACTCTGTCTTCGGGTCGAGCAGCACCAGTTCCTCGGGATTGATGAGCTTCTGGGCAATGGCCGATTTAAGGTCCAGCTGCTTGTCGTCGATGGTGAATTTGGCTGTCGAAGGATCGTAAAGACCACGCAGCAGGCAATCGACCAGGGACAGCGGCTTCTTTGTGCTGATTAGATAGCCCTTGACGAAGGCCTCGTCGAGGCTGATGTTGGGCGAACTCAGCGTGCCACGGACTGTGTCCAGCAGACCCACCTTGGCCGCCTCTTTGCCCGGCACAATTTTGTCATGATCGGCGTCTTTAACAAGAGTCGTGTCCAGTTCCACGAAACCCATTTCAATGGCTTGTTGGAGGAGGATTTCCTCGCCGGTGACTGGATTGAGGACTTTGCCAGTGCTGGGCATGTAGTATTCGCGCTGCAGCACCTCCGGCAGGCTCCAGGTGACGCTGTCTGTCTTCACCAGCCTCTGCTGCACGCCGACATCGAAGGGCACCAGCGTGTTGTTCTTGTTGTCCTTGATCTGACCCGTGGCGGGCAGCACCAAATCATCTTCGATGGCGCAGTCCAGCTTTACTTCCTTCTTGGTTACAGTATCCACAATTAGGGATATCTTTGGGTCTACAAGACCAATTTCAATGGACTTTTGCACATCAACTTGGTTCTGACTCTCCGAGTCGAAAAGCTTGCCTGTCTCAGGATCGTAAAGACCCTTGCGAACGGCTGCCTCCAAGGAAATTGGCTTACGTGCGCCGGGCACCAAGAAACCTAGCTGGAAGGCCAGCTCCATGGGGATCTCCTTGAGTGTCTGAATGTCAATAACCGTGCCCGCTTGCATATCCACCACCCCCAACTCAATTGCCATACGCAGGGGAATCACCTCACCGCTGACTGGGTCGCGCACCGATATCGACTGAATGTCCAGCTTGCCACTGTTGATGGCCTCAACAATGGAGCAAACCCGACCATCGTCAAGCACCACCTGTCCGGTCTGTGTGTCAATTGTCACGTTCTCAATGCCCGATGGCCGCTGCTCCTCTGGATTCGAGCGGATTATCCACTCGCGGGCTATGCATTCGAAGAATGGAATTTTCTTGCCTGTCTTGGGATCGACCATGTGCCCTGTGTGCCTATCCAGCAGCGGGCGTTCTAGTGCCGCTGTGAGTGTCTCATATTTGCCGGTGCTGAAATTCTTAACCAAAATTGTCTCTGGATTGAAAATGTTCATGTCAAAAACAAGGGTGTGGAAAGAGATTTTCTGGCCAGTGTTGGGATCAATAAAATACTGATTTTCGGGATCATAAATATTCAACTCGCTCAGGTTCTCGACCGTTAAATCGGTGTCCACATCCACCAGGTAGGTTATCTGCTGCAGCACAATAAGTTTTTCGTCAATAATCTGCACCTCATCCAGGGGACTCAGCTGCTCCTCCTTGAGCAGAGCGGAGACAGTCTGCGACTGCTGTTCGCCATCCACAATTACCTGGCACTCATCGGGGCTGATTAATTTTTGGGAAATGGCATCGCCGATGGCCAGCGTCTTTGGCACCTCTCGCTTAATGGTGGTTTCCACAGATTGAGTTGGCAATTCCACCACATCTCGGGCCTCATCTTCGGGAGTGCCATCCGCACTTGTTGTCGTTATTGTGGTCGTGGTTGTGGTTACTTTGGTGGTTAATGTGGTGCTGCCAGTGGAGAAGACGTCACTTGGTAATTCTTCTACATGTTCCGTTACCACATGGGTTGTGGTTTGTCCCGTTTTCGGTGCCTTTTCTGTGGTGAGGGCATCCACCAAAGCCTTGCCAGCAAGTACAGGCGCCCCCACGATGGCTAAAGCTCCTAACTTGGCGGCATCCTTGACATTTTGCATGATATTACTGCCACCACCCGGTACTTCCTGCGGACCCTTTTCCCTCTCAATAAAATCAACAACCGACTGATGTTTATCTGAAGCTGGTTGACCAATTTTTTCGAGATTACCAGGTTGTTTGGGCTGCTTCTCTTCGCTGATTAAAGTTTCTGTCAGAGGTTTAGATGCCGTCTCTTTTACTGTTTCAGTGACCACAGTCTCCTGTGGAAGCTGTCCATCATTTTCAGTGGTCTTGGTTGTTGTGGTAATGGTTGTTGTTGTGACTGTAGATTCTGTAATTGTTGGCTCTTCAATGGTAATAATTTTTTCTTCTAATAAAATTGTGTGAGGGGCTTCAGGCTGCTCAGGTTGATCCACTTCTGGGGGCTCTTGAATGATTGGTTCGTTAATTTGCGTATCAACAATTTTTTCTGGCTCCGACTTTTGGCTGCCAATAATTTCCTGAATCGTTGGTTGTTCTTCTATTTTTGTTACTTTTGTTGTTGTTGTAATAGTTGTAATAGTTTCAGAACTTGTGACTGGTTCTTGAATTTCAGTTGTTACTTCTGTAATTTTTGTCTCAGAGGAAGGTTCGGCGAAGGGAGCCAATGGCGCTGAGAATGGTGGCTCAATTTCTGATATTTCTTCCTTTTTAGCATTTCTTGGCTTGGGTTCTGGTTTCGTGGATGGTTCTGGAGAAGGTTCTTTATCAGCCGGCTCGGGAGTTTGCTCTTTCTTGACTGGCTCTGTAATTTTTTCTGTAATTGCCGCTGCTATAGTTTCCTCCTTCTTCGCTGGCTCAGGAGTTGTGTCCTTCCTTGCTGGCTCGGGAGCAGTCTCCGTCTTCACTGGCTCTGGGCTTGGCTGCTTCTCTGCTGGCTCTGGGCTAGGCTGCTTTTGTACTAGCTCTGGGCTTGGTTGCTTCTCTGCTGGCTCTGGGCTTGGCTGCTTCTCTGCTGGCTTGGGACTGGCTTCTTTTTGTACTGGCTCTGGTGACGGTTTCTTTTGGATAGGTTCCTGAGCCGGAGCTTCCGTTGGCGCTGGCTTGTCTGGTGTCAAATCTGTCTCCTTACTGGTAACTGTAGTGACAGTTTCAGTAACTTTAACAATATTAACTTCTTCTGCTGGCGCTTCCCTGGGCTTCTCAGAGACTTGATCCGCCACTGGCTTCTCCTCCACAGTTGTGGTGGTCTTGACATCTTCAACAACAACTGGTTCCAGATCACCAGCCTGTGTTACTGTTTTTGAGGTAGTAATTGTTGTGACTGTTGTGGTGGTCAGAGTGCTCGTCGACTCCTGAGGCCTTTCCTGCTGCTGCAGCTGTTCGTTAGCTATAAAGTTGGCAGTTGTCGAGCTAATAAAATTCTCAGTTTCGCTGAGGAGATTATCCACCTCACTTGGCACTTGTTGCGGCTGTGGCACATTGCGGCGCTCCTGGTCAATAAAGGAGGCTTGAGGTTGTTCTGGTTGCTTGGTTGTCTTGGCATCTTCACTGGGAGACTTCACAGACTTAATGAGGCTCTTCACGCCGCTTACGAGGGCTCCTCCGGCCAGCACAGGAGCTGCAATCACTCCTAGGGCTCCCATCTTGGCGGCGTCCTTGACATTTTGCAGAGTTTTCGACGGCTCCTTGCTGCTCTTCGAATCGCTTTCGGTTACAGTCGGAATGGGCGTTTCCTTTGTGGACTGCGTGGTGCTGACCACCTGCATTTCCTGCTTGTGAGTGTCCGAGCTGACCACCACAGTCTGGGTGCGCTCCTCTACTACAACAGTTTGATCGCTGCTCGTGGCCAGATTTGCAACAGCTTCCGGACTCTCTCCCGCTGCCGCCTTGGTCTCCCGAGTTGTGGACTCCTCGCGCAGGATTCCAAGCTCCTTGGCCTCCTCCAAGCTGCATACTTCGCCTGTGTTAACGTTCTGCACCTCGTTGTTAGAAATGAGAACGTAGCCTTGCATCAGCTCAATGGTCTTGGTGGTCACGGTGTGCACGGCTCGAACAGTCTCCATTATCTCTGTCTTGGGAATAGGTTTCTGGGTCACCACAAAGTCGGAGAGATGTTTCACCACAAGCACACCATTCTCCATGGCCTGACGTAGGGGCAAACGTTCGCCAGTAGTTGGAACCGTCAGCGTTTGGGCTGCCACATCGATGAGTCCCCGCTCCAAGGCGGGCACCACCTCGATGGCATCTGGCTTGGGGGCATAAGGAATGGACATAATGAAGTTCTCCTCGATGGCTTGCTTAATTGGAAGTGCTTTCTTCGTACTTGGATGCAGAACCACACGCTTAGACGGCTCCACAAGGCTCTTTTCGACTGCCACTGGGAATATCATGCCCACCGGCGGAATTTCCACTTTGGATTTATGCTGATCGTAGCTGGGATCGAAAAGTTTAGCTTCAATGGCTTCGGTGATGTTGAGAGTCTTGTTCTTGTAGCTAAATGTGGAATCATCGGCATTGACAATGCCTTTTGTGATTGCCTCCTCCAGGGTGCATTTCTCGGGCTTCTGTAGCTTCGATTGCGGATCCAAAACCTCGCAAACAATCGCCTCGTGGATGCTTAGTGGATAGCCACTCTCAGGATGTACAATAGTCTGAGTTTGGGGATCAATTAATCCCTGAGCCTCCAACCTTGGCACCGACAAGCTCTTGGCCAATGGCATGAGTATGTGATTGGTCTGCTCGGGATCCAGAATTTTCTGTTCGACAGCTTGGCGGAAATTAAGCACTCGATTGCTTTGGGGATCCAAAATTTTACCACGGCGCCCGTCAATAAGTCCTGTATTCAGAGCCTCGCTGATGTTGACCACTTCGCCTTTGGGATTGGTAAAGTTGCTGGTGTTTTCGAGTATCTGGCAGGTCTCCTCATCGATGATTCCCTTGCGCTGGGCATCCTTCGGCTTCAAGATGATCTTTCGCATGCGCTGCAAAACAACCACCTTTTCCTCCAAAGTCGTTGTCGATGGTTCACTGTCAAAGGATCGGCCGCGTTGCAGTTGATCCCGAGAAACTATACCACGCTCATAGGCCACCTCCACGGGAATTTGCTCACCCGTTCGCGGATCGGTGACAAAACGCACCGTTCTCAGGGCGCCCTCGGCGGCTACCAATGGGGCACCAACTACACTCAATAGGCCCAGTTTGGTGGCTGTGATCAGGTCAACTGGCTGCCCTTCGGAATCGAGTATCGTCGCTGTCTTGGGATCGTATATGGCGCGAGCTATAGCCTCTGTCACCGAAATTGGTTGCTTTGTCGTGGGATCAATAATCTTGATCAGCTGCTCGTCAATCAGTCCTTGGCGGGCCGCATCGAAGATATTCTCCGTTTCCCCGCTCTGTGTAAAGATGACCAGGGCTGTGGACGGGTCGTAGATGGCGCCTGGGGCAATTTGCAGGGGCTCAGGGGAAGCGAGTTCTCGTTGGCAGGTGAGCACCTCCACAAACTTGGGCGGGGCATCTTTCAGGGGCGTGGAAACCTCCAAAACATCGGGCATATTATTAACCCGAGTGATGCGAAGGATTGTCTTTTGATTGGCTCCTCTTGTCGCGGGCACAGTCTCCAGAATGATCTTGCCCTCGTCGATGGCACTGCGCATGCCCAGGACTTGCTTCCTGCTGTTGGTATAATTGCCATAACTATCCAAAATATCACGTTCAAAGGCTGACTGCACGGATATCTTGTCGCCAGTGCTGGGATCAATAACTGAAACCGATAAATTGTTGATAATCTGCTTATTGATGCACTCCTCGAAGCTGACCAAGCGATCAGTGCCCTGCACATGGAACACTCCAGTATCAGGATTGAATAGCCGCTGCTCGATGGCATCCTTCAGCCGCCAGCCGCCGGGTGGCAGCTCCATTATCTGACGCTCCGTCACATTTTGCTCAATGTAGCTGCTCTTCTCCATGTTGATAAAATCAGAGACTACGCGCTGAGGCTTCACCAGCTCCTGGGAAATGGGAATCTCCACTGACTTCTCCACATATTTGGTGTGTTGTGTGTTTAGCTTAATGGGCTCCGCTTCTGGTATGATCTGCTTGGTCACAATGGTGATCGTGGACTTTGTCTTCTTCCTATTCGTTGGCTCTGGCACCGTTTGATTGCTGTCGGGCACCAGCAGGCCATAGTTAAGCGCCTGCTGTACGGAATAAACGTTGCCTGTCTTGGGGTCCTTAAAGAGCTGCCTATCCTCATCGATGAAACCTTGTCGCACAGCCTCTGTAAAAGTGAGCAGCACACTCTCGCCGCCCGGCTCTTGGGAACCCGCCCTGATTGTCACATATCGATTGATAGTCCGTGTCACAGTCTCCGTGGTCAGTGTAATGTTAAGCAAACTACTCAGAAGTAAAGCTCCCTCGGGTGTGATAAACTTCCGCTCGATGGCTGTATCCAAAGGCACTGTCTCCCCGGTCTTCGGATCCAGCAGGTAGCCCGTCTTCGGGTCAATCAGATTGTGATAGACCAAATCGAAGACACTGAGCTCCTTGCCACTGGCATTATGAACCCCGATGCCGCGGCTAAACATTTCGTACACCTCCTGCCGCACCAAACCCTCTCCCACGGCCACCTCCAGGGGCACCAGACTATCCCTACCCGTCTCTAAGGCAAAGCCCGTGCTCTTGCGACGCAGAAGGTCGCGCGAGAGGGCCACATTAAAGCTGACATAATCGTTGCTCCTCAAATCCTTGAACCCATCAATATCGAAAATCGAACGCTGCGCCACGGAACTAATCAAACCGCGCTCTACCGCCTCCGGAATGCTGATTAGCTCGCCTGTCATAAAGTCACGGTACTTGCATTCTGCCGGCAGCACGATGCCATCGGCAATGGCCTCCTGAAGGGTGACCAATTCACCCTTTCGCTTGGTGATGCATTTAAGCTGATTCCCGTCCAGCACACCGGCCTCGATGGCCTGCATGATGCTCAGCTTTTCGCGGCGCATGGGACTCGTGATCTGGGCCTGCTTATCGAGCAAGTTCAAATCGCAGATGTCCTTCAGCGTGTACGGTTTCACGATCAACTGACGGTTGCGCGCCTCCGCGAATGTTAGCTTCTCCTTGGTTACCTCGTTTACGTACCGACCTGTCTTGGCATTCAGAACGCCCGACTGCAGTGCCTCCTGCAGTGTGATTTTTGTATCGCGCTTCGCGTCCACCACCTCGCGTACACTCGCATCGATTAGTTGATTGGCAATGGCCGAGTCCAGCCGGAACTTGTCGCCGGAGTTTCGATCCGCTATCCAGCCGGCGCCATCGACCAGGCCATGCGAAATCGCATCGCTCAGGCACAGCGCATTCGACTTGATTGTCACCGACTCGTGCCGGATGAGGTAACCGCGCTCGTAGGCCTCCGCCAGGCTGATTGTCTGGCCGGATTTGACGCGATACAGGCCGGTCTTGGTGTCCACACTCCCCGCGGTAATGGCGTCGGCAATGTTGCGCGGATTCTCGGGTGAACCCAGCGCCGTCTCGGACGACTGCTCTACGGTAGTGTTTACCTTAATCCTTTTCTCTGCTGTCTCATAGCCGGACTCTGCTTCGGTAATCTCGCGCTGTATAACCTCCAGCAGCGACAGTTCCCGTCCGCTGGCATCACGTCCTGCTCCCGGTTGAAGCAATTGGCGGGCCAGCTGCGCATCAATCAGGCCTTGTTCGGCGGCCTGTTCCAGGCTGATGCGGCGGTCACCCACCAACATCTCGCCGGTGCGTACATCCAGAATGCGCAGCTGAATGGCCTCGCCGATGGTTAAGATGCGGCCTGTGCGAGGATCGCGGATTCCGGCGATATCCAGCACGGATTGGCCGCCCAATTGCTGGGCACGCTTCAGCGTCCTAATTTCGCTGAATTGGATCTGCGACTGGGGCAGGTTAGCAGTGCTGCTGTTAACCTCCTGACTAGCGGCATCCAAGCCATCGCTACTGTAGACGCTCTTCGAAGAGCTTTTCGTTGTTTTCGTTGAGCTGAATCTGAATGAGAGGAGGAGACCTTAGATTCCAGATTCTGTATCTTTGAACCAACTCATACTCACTGTGTGGTGCTGTAGGTGGTGGTGTAGAGATCCTCCTGGCGTGCAGCGTAACCATCGCCAGTTGGCACGCTGCCCGCACTGAAGTCAACCCTAAAGGTCTTGAGCGGTTTCTGAAGACTCTCAGCGTATTGCTAAATGCCAAAAATGAAAGCAATTTTAATTAGTTTTTGTACAAAATAAAATCAACAACAAAACGGTGGAAGGTCTCTGCGAAGCGAAGGGGGAGTAGATTTAAGGAGGAGCTGTGGATGGAGTATTTTTTACCTGAAATTCGAACGCAAAGTCGTAGTCACTTTCCTCTGCCACTTGGACAGCTGTGGTCGTTGTCGTGGTCTGGGTTTTGGATTTGGTCGCCTTGCGACCCGATCTATGCTGAGGCATGTCTAAGGCTTTCGTTTGATTCAGTTCGACAAAGTAGTCATAGTCAGCAATTTGGTTTTGATTCGTTGGCTTAGTGGGGGCTTCTTGAATACACTGCGCGAGATTTAATTGTGACAAAAGCAATTAGAGATTTGTACGGCTGATGTACGGATACGATTTACGATGGACATAGAGACGCGTCACTTTGAAATTGCCCTGCCCGTGGAGCCGCCAAACAGTGTGGAATGTGTTTATGGCATGCGTGAGAGTGATACGGAGTCCCGAGATAAAGTCACCGACGATAAAGCAAACTAAAAATAATTGAGCCTCGGCTCTAAGAACCTTCTCTCCTCCCATGGAGGTTATAAAACAATGCTTCATGGAGTTGGAATCTTGGCACTTGGTCTTAAAATGTCCAGCCTGCCTACTCTCTCGTCGATTCACATTTTGGGCCCACTCACAGGCAACACATTATTGTTATTATTATTATCAGCAACGAACCGAAGCACACAAATCACAAATAAAGCACACAGAAAAGTAAAAAATAAAGAAAAAATAAAATAACACACACACAAACCAAAACCCAAAGCCTTTATGAAAATAGAAATGACGCTATATATATGTCTATAGGGAGCGAGGGTGTCCGCCTCGACAGCTCTGCAAATAACGCAGTGCAAACTTGAGCAAGAGTGCAGGGATCCCCCTGAATGGAAAAGGAAAATGCCTGCTTTTCTTGTAGCTGTTGGTATCTGGCGTACATGTTATCGGTCGGTACATCTGTTAATTTAATTTTTATCTTTATGAACACCGACAGACAGGGCGGTGGTGATTCAAGGGCAAATGCCTGACAGATGGCTGCAGGTCATAACTTTGGTCTTGAAGTGCATTGACGTCATTATAGGTTTCCAGTGAAGTATCATTTACCGGATGAAGTCATTAATTGGTGGAGGAGTCTGGCTCTGCCTCTCTCCCAAAGCGATCATCGCTTAAGATTTGCATTTTCGAAATAAACAAACAACTAATTCGTTTGCTGCTGCTATTCAAGGTCGCCCTAGAGTCGGTAAAAGCAACAAATAAATTATAATTAACAAAAACACGCATACAGGAACCAACACACATCGACAGGGACAGGGCATATAGTATATATGAGTGCGGGTTCGAGTACGAGAACAATGATGTCATCAGAGAGGCGAATATTTATTTTTATTATAAATGAAACAAGTTTGCCGAGCTGCGAATTGAAGCTGAACTAGTATACAAATTATGGCACACAAATTCCTACTTCTCAATGGCTTCTCGAGTGGGTTTGCTTGAGGAGATTAAATGGATTCTAGGCTGGGATGCGCTTGACACTGATAACATGACTAATACGCCACGTTGTGCCGGCTACGAAATGAGGGCAAAGGAGAGACCAGCCGAGTCGAGCCGAATCACCGAGAGAGCCCGAGGAAAGCTTTCCACAAGAGCTGCGACATGCAGCATGCTGCTGCAGCCTGCATTTGGACCTCGCCTTTGCCGCATCACGAAAATAGAGGCGCCTCCCTTTTATAGCTTGGCAGCGGCAAAGGCAAAGACCCCGAAAAACGCTCGCTTTCATTCTTGATTTATCGTTAGAATGCCGCTAAAAATATATATACAAAATCAGCCATATATATATTTATACATCGCACAAGGCACACACAGAAGCACCGACTTCTACGGCACAAGTTTAATCGATAATCGAGCGGAAGGGAAAAGTGCAGGCACTACAGCAAATGGGCTCTCAAAGAATTGTCCCCGGAAAACCTGGAACTGATCGCTCTGTTCCAGGCATGACATCGCAAACTGATGGATTGCACCTCATAGATTAGATTAGCGCCAGCCCTGACACTCCGGCGATCTCCGGTGTTGATAGGAAGCCATATATCAGGCAAGTCACTAAATAATTGAGCGAGGAGAGAAATGCCTTGCCTCAATTTATTATTTTGTTGGGGGGACTTTAGGGCTATTTAACGCTTTTTAACTGCACTAGGTAATGGTTCATTTTCACGTTTTATGCAATTCTTAACGAGCCGAGGAAACCAGCTGAGTCACTACCAAAATTGTGGCTTTTATTTTTTCGTTTTTTTGTGTGCGTTTATTTTCATTAACACCCAAACAGACAGACATTCCGATTCTTGTTGCGACATATTCAAGGCTATATTAATAATGTATTTCTTTTATTTTCGGTTTTTTTTCACACTCTCAGCCAGAATCGGTTGTGTTTGCGTTTCGGTTATATTTGAGTTGCTTTTAGAGTGACTTCATTTCGGCAGAGGCGGCTATATAACAGAAAACCCACTATTTGCGGGCACTTTTTAAGGTTCGCAACTATTTGGTTTGTGTATTTAAATTTGAATTTCTATTAGCATTAAATAAAAGCGGGCCACGACGATTCGTATTCAATTGAAGGCACCACCACAGAGGCACGGACACACTTTCTATCTTTCCGTATGTGACATCATGTCGGCCCATGCGGCGTATGAGCAACGCGTTCTCGTTCGAGGATGTCTATGAATATGCCTTAGCTTATTTATTTATTTATTTATCACTGCGACTAGCTCATAATTACACGTATAATTCGTATTTGAATTTGAAATCCAACAAATCCGGGAGGTTCTAAAGGTTTTGGCCTTTGTTTAGTTTCGTTTCACCGGCACAACAGGCACACACTGCGGATACGCGATTCGGTTGCGTCGTTACACAACCACGTCGCTTTCGGAACTGAATGGAGGCATCGTCCGACTCTCTAGGCATGCCCCAGCCGAGGCGAGCGAGCTTTTCAGAGGCCAAGCAGCAGCACCACCACCAGAGAGTCGGAGCTGATGAGAGCTTCCACAAATGCCGGCTACAGATAGTTTACGGAGAGCATTCCCCACTGCCAGCTGTTGCGCCAAAATGATAAACAATCCGTTTACAAAGGTTTCTGGGGAGGTACAAGGGATCGGAGTTGGCTCCAAATTAAAGTCGAAAACAATATGCGGAAGTTGAGAACAAAGTAGTATCTCCTGCCGCCGCAGCTCGTTGATCTTCTGGGCTCTTTTTTTTTCGTGAAAACCAGTTTGTGCCGCCATCTAACCTTCTAAATAACAAAAAAATACATAGTTTGCTATTCAGTCTACTTAAGCCAGCAGCGGAGCTGTGCTTCTGTCCGCCCCTGCTATGCATATCAAGTTGGCTTGAGCTGAAGGCGAAGTGGTAATGGAGCAGTTATGATGTCACTCGGCGAGGGCAAAACACCTTTGAGAGGTTCCGAAGCAAATTGGGATTACATTGAACAGGGGCTTCAGCGTGAGCTTGTTTACGACATGAGAATTAGATACTTGAACAACTTGAATTGAAATATTTAAATCCATAAACTAGCAGCCGCTTAAACTCATGTTTACATCATTTTTGTTACCTCTTCAAGAAGCCAGAAATCACATTACAACTTCACCCAAAAGTTGATTGAACTTCTATTTAAATCGTGTCCAGCGATCTGCTCATTCATTATGGTAATTGGCAGCTAAACATTTACACTCAACTTATTTAAACAGCAGGCGGCAGGCTCTCTTCTTTTGGCTACCAAACAGCCAAGATAATCAACGTTTTTAATTGAATTCCTCGTAGTTCAAGCGACGCCAAAATAAAACCAGTTGAACAAAAATGGCCAAAATAGGAAAAAGGCAAATATTTTGACAAAAAGAAAAGAGTTGACAGATGGAATCATTAATGGCGACAAAGATGTTGATGACGTCCCCCCCGCAGGCATTGAATTTCGGCTCGGAGTAGGTATATAGGAACACATACGATCGCTGCTGTATGGGCCTCATTAATATTTATAGAATATTTCGGCGTCATTCTTAATTTGAAATCTGTCTCCAATTTGCCTAATTGGTCAGCCACATGACAATATGGCAATGGTTTATCTTTGGGAGTTTATTGTTTGGGAATTAAAAAACAAAAAAACAAAAGCCAAACTCCTGACATAATGCAGCCCAGCTACGCAATCTTTATTTATATATTTGAAACATTAAACAAATTGCTGCATCAATTGACAGTCACGAGCAGCAAAAAATAGTTTAAATTTTTTTATATAAATTAATCAAGTCTTGATTTATGGCGGCAACATTTCAACCGTTGACACTCACTCGTTCGCTGGCCATTGACAAAATGTGTTTTGGTCAATCCGCAGCGGCATCTGATGTGATGTCATTATTGCCGCCGAAGCCGCTTGTGTCAGCGTGCACCGAATCTGAAGGTTAATTTAATAATATTAGCCAGCGAGGCAACAGATATATGTACTGACACCGAGAGAGACATTAACACAGAGAGACACACGGCACAAGACACAAGGAGGAGGAGATACATTGATACCAGGGAGACGTTACGTACTCGTATTTGCATTTGAAAACTAGACTTGCGACGCGCCGCGTAGGAAAAGCGAAAGCGAAACTCGTTTGCTGAACTTGAACCCTAGTTTTTATGATAACAACCCAATCTTAGCTAACGATCTGTTACCAAAATAGACTATGACATCACTACGTTTACTACTGCTCCACCTCGCAAGAGATCCTTTCCAGTGGGGTTTATGTTACTCACCAGACCATCGCTGCCATTCACCTCGATCGCTGTCTTTAGCCTCTGCGACAGTTGTTCCAGCAACCTGTCGTATTTCGTATTGAGATTGTCCAAACGCTGGCTGTAATACTGTGTGGCACCCGGATCGCTGTCCGCCGGCCGGAGATCACGGCGCGGCGGCGAGAACGATGGCCGGGCCTCGAGCAGCCAGTCCACGAAGCGCAGGCACTTGCTATCGTAGATCTGCTCCAGGAATCCCGCGGTGACATTGATTTCGATACGTTTCGTTGGTTCGGTTGGTTAATTTCGGTTAAATGTTAGTAATTTTGTGTGTTAAACAAGTTTATTGGTTTTGGTTGTTGTCAGAGGGGGGGGCGTAAGGGGTAGATATATTTAGTGCTTTTTATTTTTATTTTATTGATTAATCATTACGAAATTACTTGGTTTCTTTGGTAAAAATTGCTTTTTAATTGGTTTGTTTTGTAAGTTTTTGTTTGGTTGCTTTGTTGTTTGTTTGTGTTTAAGTTTGAGTTTGAGTTTAAGTTGGTTTTTGTTGGTCAATTTATTGGATCTGTTCCCCACCCAAGTGTTATTCACGCACCGTTTGCCCGTCAGGTAAGACTAACATAATTTGGTCTCGCTGGGAGTCCGGTTTAAATGGTTTAAAAAGCATTAAATATATATATCTAAAAGGAGTTGTGTTTGGAAAGTATCAGAGAAACAGCTAAGAGGTGTGTGTATATATAGAGAAAGAGAGCTATTTGGAAGTGGGTATTTCGGTGTTTGGTCGAAATTTTCACAATCATTCGTTGCAGTCATACGGAAACTGATACAACTGACCTATCGCAAAACCATCTCAGATAAATCTCAGAAGGGTTACGATGGATCAGTTCAAGATTCTAATATCTTAACACACACACAAGAGCAGGCATACAAATTTTTACCTTGGCTTCGCGTATAAGTCGTCCTCCAGCCACGTTGACATTTTCGATTTTTGGTTTTCGTTCGATTGCAGCTCCGAGCAGTTTCTATATGGGTTTTCGAGGGGTATTTTTTTGGTTTTCGATTTCGGTTTTTTTTTTAGAAGATTCAGGTATTGTTTATAGTTTTTGATCATTTTTGTGTTGGTTTATAGTGTGTGATAATATTTGATTGTGAAAGTACAAAAATTAGACAAAAATACAATTTTACAATTAGTTTTCAACTACAAATACGATAATACTGGGTGGGTGATATATATATTCAATATAATGTGATGTTCCATATCGTTCGATATGGCATTATGTGTATAGGTGCGGCTTACATAGCTAAAAGGGGGACAAAGAACTACAAAAACATAAAAGTAGTTAAGTTTCAAAGACTACAAACACGAATTTGGTATCAATTTACAGTGTGACGGCGGCGGGACGGGACGGGGATATCTCCCCTATGGACTACGTATATGGGTATTGTTGTGTAGGTGGCGGCGGTGGTCGCCACATTTGGAGGTCTGTCTGATGTGTATATACATGTACATGTGGGGAATGTGTGGGAGGTCCACAGACCGCTGTTGGATTAGACAAGAACTACTGCAAGAGTACGGACAAGGGACTGGAGATCGTTCGATCTTTTGGGGGACAGGTAACATATGTAAATGGTATACAAAAACAAAAAATATACACATAAAGTATAGATATATAAATATACTGAAACGTGTCCAACACCGGCGGATTTAGATCATTAAATATATAACTTTGGGAGCATAAACTACTTGGGGACGCAGGGTCAATCAATGGCTACAAGGAATTCCATTCAAAGGAAATGCTACGTATATATACTTTGTGTTTTTGTGCCCCGCCCGCAGGGATAACTCAGGGGCAGGGGCTCCTAAAACTGAGCAAAACTGTACAAGGATCTCTAGGTAGGTTCATCTAATTCTAGAGAGAGAGACTATCGCTGATTTTGGAATGGGTAATTGAGTTATTACAAGGGGCTAGCAGCGTCTCTGTACTCACGTCTAGTTCATAAGCCGAAGTGGCGGTGGGCATGGCCGAAAGTCGCTCCGTGGTGCCATCCACCCATGATTCCTCCACTTGCACGCTCGACTGGAGATTCTTCATCAGCCCGATAGCCGTTTCGCATGAGCGCATTCTGAAAAAGGCGCAATGACACGGCGTTAGAAGAGCAGGTTCAACTCCATTTGTGGACGCCAATGAGGCGACACACACACACGGGGCACAGGTGGCGCCTGGCCAGGTGGACTCACCTCTCGCCCAGCTGGTTACACACCGCACTCCAGCGCGTGTTCAGGCGCTCCACATTCGAATGCAGGCGCTTCAGGTCACCAAGAACCTTGGTGGGCACTCCCATGCGTCCCAGCTGATCAGCCGCATCGTTCATTTTGTCCATTTGCGGCTGCTGCTGTGTAATAATGTCCTGCATGTGATTGAGTTGCTTGAACACTTGCTGCAGGCCCTCTGCCGTTGATGGCAGATCCTGGTGCTTGGCCAGTTCGTTCTCCAGCTCGGAAATCACATGTTCGTTGTCTTCCAAGCCAGCCAGAGAGGCTTCAAGCAGCTTCAGGCGATCCTTGTGCAGTCCGCTCTGGGTATTCAGCTCCTTCCACAGCTCCATAAGGTTATCCAGGCTCTTCTTCAGCACAGGAGTCTTTAGAGCAATCGTGCGGAAGGTCTCTTGCAGATGTTTCAGCTCCGGCTCCAGCAAATGCAACCTGCGCTCGTAGTCGGCATGAATTTCGAGCACATGCTCCAGAGAGTCGAGATCCCGTGGCAATGGAGCCAGTATGATCTGGTCCAGCTCACGGGCCATGTCCTCCAGCTTGCTCTTGATGGCAATGCATTCCTCGGTGAAGATACGGCTGGCCTGTTTGCTCTCCTCTGTGAAAAAAAAGGAAATTTTAGTTAATTAGGCATCGAAATGAGTTAATTTAGAATTTTAAGTGTAATCAAATTTTTTTTACAAAGGATTACCCCTTGTTTTGACACTCGCGAATAGCTTCTTCATGATTGACTGGGCTTGACAAGACTAAGACGTGTTCTGGCTTCCTGCCTGTCACTTTGTCGCCGAACATAAACCTCAAGTATCAAGTATTAAATTCAATTAGCTGCCGTCAATTAAATGTTTCTTTGGGACAGCTGGCGAGCGTCGTCAATTGAAAAGCGAGGCAAAAGCTCTCCCCATGGAGACCCCCGAGCAATAAATACTCCCACACTCACCTTCGGCGCGCGCTCGCTTCTCGAACTCATCGAACAAACGATTGACCTCGTCCATTTCGCGGCGCAGACGTCGCAGCTGCGGATCGTTGGGATCGCCCTCGCTCAGCAATTTGTCGGCATCGTCGTTGAGGGCACGCCGGATGGCTGTGCGCTGCTCTGGACCCATGGCCAGGAACTGGTCGAAGTCCCAGCCCTTGACCACGCGAATGGTGGCGAAGATCATGTTTTGACGCAGGCGCAGATGCTTCTTCTGCCAGAGGGCCACGGAGCGGTCGAAGAGTCGCTTCAGACGATCGGCGGCATCGATGGCCTCCTGATCAGGAGGCGGCAGCAGTAGACAGGCACCGGGTATCGGACCCTCCTGTCCACCGGCCGTGCGCACGCGCCACTTCACGCGTCCCGAATTGTCCAGCAGCGTAACCGTCTCGCCCTTTTCGATCTGCAGCTGTCCCTGCTGCTTGTAGGCGCAGATGGCCTGCACGGGTCCCTGACGGTTCACCGGCTGCCGGCGCTTGTTTAGCGGCACCACGGTCTGCGCCCTTCGCTGCAGAGTGGCCACGGTTTCGCCAAAGGCATTCAACTCCTCGCGCAAATCCTGCATGCCTCTCAATAGGGTTTCACCCTGATCGAGGCCAAAGTCCGATTGCGAGAACTTGCTATTGAGTATTTCGTCGCGCTTGGCCAGCCACTGCTCGGCATCCTTGATCTCGCCAAAGAACTGATGGTACTCGGTGGCGTGCTTCAGGTGGACCTCCAGGCAGAGTGTCAGCTGCAGCAGCCAGGCCCACTGTTGCTGCAAGGCAGTCAGATGGGCCTCGATGCACTTGGAGGCAGGATGCTGTTGGTTCAACAGGGCCTCGCCGCGATCCAGAATGGTGGCAAAGTGCATTTCACGCTTCTCCAGTTCGGACATAAGGTTCTGTGCGGAAATTAAAAAATATATAGTAATTAGTGAGCTATAAAAAATGTACTCAAGAAGTGCACTTGGTTGGATTTGCTTTTTTTTTTTTGCGAAAATACAAAATTTATATCTTGGTATTTAATGAAACCAATTGGGATCTCTTACCTCGTCGCCATTACCAAATGCACGCTTGTAATATAGATAGATAGAAGCACAACACAAATATATAAAACTAGCTCTGGAAGGGTTTCTAAAAAGGGATGCCATCCTCGCCACTTACCTCATAGTATCTGTGCACGGAGGGCAGATCGAGTTGTTTGTCCGCCCAGTCGCGTGTAATCTCCACCTGCTCCTTCTCGTTGAGCCACTGCAGCTCCGCCGAGGCCTGGCCCAGGAAGTGCTGCAGCGAGTCCAGATCGGAAAGGCGCTTCGTCGAGGTGCTGAGCAGCTCGGCGTACACCTTTTGAAGCTGATTGAGGCGCTGCTGATACAGGGCCAGCTCATCACCAGAGAACTTGGTCTGCTGGCGTTCATCGTTGAGTATTTTGGAGTGGAACTGATCGATGATCTTGTGTTCGTGCTGTTGACGATCTAGTTCCTCTTTGACCGATGGCAGGTCGCTGCCATAATCAGCGGCAAGCAATTGTTTCTGCAAAAATATATCGTTTTTAGATAAATATTGATATAAACGAGGGTACAGGTAATGAGAAAATAAATGAGGAATAGAAAGAAAGAAGGATACACAAGCACAAATAAGGATAAATGACACTCACCAACTTGTTCTGGCACCATTCAATGTGCTCCTGCAGATCGCGGAAATGGGGATTCGTGTCGATCTGACGGGACTCGACCACCATGCGCGTTTGACGCGTCACCGTGGTCTCGTGGACGGGATACTTCAAACCGGACAGCTTCTGTACCAGGTTCGTGTGGAAATTGGTGCGCAGCTGAGCCCAGCGCTGGTGCAGTTTGTTGACCTTCTTGTGCAGCTCGCTGACATGGGGATAGCGTCCCTCGTTGAGCACGTGACAGTCCTGATTCATATCCTGGATGGGCTCCTCCAGATGACGGATCTCCGTTTCGAGCGCCTCTACGATACTCTTGGCATCTACGGGATGCAATCGCTCGATGCGGCGTCCCTCTTCGCCAATGCGCGTCTCCAGATCGGTCAGCTTCTGATCCACATGCTTAATCTCACGCTGCACCTTGTCGGCCAAGCGCTGCAGCCTCTCCAGCCGTTCGATCTCCTGCTGCAGAATAACCTCGCGATCCTGCAGGGCAGTGTTCATGCGATACCAGGCCTTTTCGATGGCATCTGGCCTCAGTTCGGCCTCCACATCCACCTCTCCCACTGTCTCGAAGTACCGCTCCAGCTCTTTGTAGATCTGAACAAGCTTGGATTTTTCGCGCTTGCGGGCGCTCACCTCCTCGCTGCGGAAACGCTGCAGATCGCTCAGCAGACGCTTCATCTCGATGAGGGTGGGCGGAAACGAGCGCTCCTGCAAGTAAGCCGTCTTCTCGCGGCACCAGTAGATGAACTGCTGGGCCAAATCGCGATATTCGTGGACGCGACGTTGTGACTCCATGTCAAACAGTGGATGGATAGACGGTGGCTCCGGGAACACATCGTACAGCGATGAGATGTACGTGATGAGAGACTTCTCATCAGGCTCGTTGGTGTCCACATCTGCGAGTAAATCAAAATATTAGATTTTGCATCGAATATATAGATATTTTTGGACCTACCCTCGGGATCCAGTAGACGAGTGACTCCATACTCCTTCTCCACAATGTGAAAGGCCGTCTCCAGGCGCTCGCGCGGCCGATCGTTCCTTGCCTTTCGCCAGTCAAGCAAGTCCGGTCGGTTGCGGTGCACCAACGCCGAGAAGGCCAATCCATCCCGCCACGACGATGTAAAGTCGTTGACACGCACGCCTGGATACCGAGCAGTAGAGCGGCGCGCCCAGCGCAGCAGGGCCTCCCGAGCGGATACGTTGTCTTCTTTGCCCACAACAATATCGGAGATCTGAAAAAGGGTTCAAAAATAATTCATTATAAGCAAATAAATAGAAATTGTATCCTTATTATTTATAATTTATAAGAAATTAATATTTAATTGGAGCTAAGCTGTGGCTAGAAGTCCCGTCATCATCCTTCGGAGTTCCCTTTACCTCTCTGCGCTGCGTGGACGATTCTATAGCCGGCGGCAGGGCCCGGCGGTACTCGAGCTCCGAGCTACGAATCATTTTGGCCGGCGGCAGCAGATCCTCGGCGGGCTGTGCATTCTCCTCGGCCCGACTCAAAGTTGTCACCTTGCGCACAATGTGCGTGGTCACACGCCGATGGCCATTCGGGGCACGTTGCGATGTCTTGGTGCTCTCCACACTCGATCCCAAGACCTCGGTGGAGATGCGTTTATTCCGCGTCACCTGCTGATAGTGCTGGGCCGAAGATGAAGAGATACCACCACCACTGGAAGGGACCAAGGCTCGAGTCTCAGAGACGCGTCGGGAATTCCCCGAGGGGTCTTGGAAGGTAACAGTGCGCTCAAAATTCGTTCGTTCGTGAGGTACACTGCCCAACGGAGACACGCCCGGATAGTCCGTGATCACCGCCTCCACGGTGCGCTCTCGCTTGGTCTCGTGGCGATATCGCAAATTGCTGGAGTCATCGATATTGGTGGTTATGGCCGGTCCTCGCGAGGAGTGCACCACCTCGGATCCGCTGCTCAGGACATCGCCTCGGCCGCCATTTGTCTGCCGCACCAGCTGTTGAGTGCGCTTCAGCGTCGATTGCGAACTGGAGTGCATGGTGTGTTATAGCCGTTATCGGCCAGATTTTGCAGTTATCGCTTCGCTATTGTTTCGTTTCGTTAAAGTTTCACTTGGTTTCGTTGTTTCAACTTGTGTGTTTCGTTAAAAGTTCGTTTCGTTTTGCCGCGTTGCTTTTGCCACCGATTTTCGTAATTCTGTGTGATTTTCGAAATGGGTTTAATTATTTGCCGCACAATTTGCGTTTAATTAAGCCAAAGCCGAAGCCAAAGCCAAAGCGACATTCAAAGCCGTAGAGCCAAGTCGAATCTCAAACCGGCACCGGATGTCTAGTTCTATGCGGCATTGCCCTAGACATTGTCAGAAACCCCATCGAGAACTGAAGCAGAGTAAAATTAACTGAACGGAGCCAAAGTGAAGTGGAGTTGGGGGCCTTATGGAGAGCCCCACCATTGTTGCTGCGAATTATTTATTGTGTTGTACGTACACATAATTATCCCAACTGTCTGTCTGTCTTGCTCTTGGCGTTATTTTGTTTCTTTTTTCCAGCCGCTACCACCGCTTGTTCCTCTATTTTTTTTTTCGCAAAATATACACACACTTAAGGCAAAAAGTTAATGTACATCTCGCTGATTCATGGGCAGGGATTCATTAGTTTCGGAACACGCAAGCTTATTTTGCATAGGGAAATGGGCAGGAGGAACGCTATGGGAAAGGAACAGGGAACACACGGGAATAGTGAATTCATCGTTTTAGGTAGGGCTGATGATATTATGCATTATAGGAAATGAACGAAAGCAGGCAAATATTTGGGGTCAATATATTAAAAGTAAACAAAGCTAAATGCTTAAACGGGAAAGCAAATACATAGTTCTCTGGAGGAACACTGAGGGAATGCAATATTCCCTATATTCTGAGAGAGTTCAAGGGCTGTTTTGACCTACGTAATCAAACAGGAAGTACAAAAAAATTGCCGTAAAATAAAGGGTGTTTTTTAAGTAAATAAAATAACTAGCTTTTATTAAGGAGGAAGTATTGATAGACTTGCCAATATTAAGGGTCAATATAAACAACAGAAAACTAGCACTAATTGCTCAAATGAAAGAGCAAACAATTCGTAGAAACAATTTTCCATTGCCTGCTATTGTACGCCTCAAATTCTATTGACCGTAAAGCAATTGAAATGGAAATCTCTAGACTAATCTATATGGCTCAAGATCAATAAAATACTGCTGGCCACATAGCCTGGCCAAAAAGATCGCCCACCGAAACGACGAAAGCACGATAAAATGTTTGTTTTGCATTGGTAATGGAGACCACAGACCAGATCCCGCCGACTGGAGGTTGCTGCGTTCTACGCCTGCGCAGCACCGTGACAAACAAATACTATAATATAAAATGCCATAACCAACACATCCACACACTACCAAAAATGCTAATTGCAGCGCTTTAAGCACACTATAAACGATCTGTGTTGTTTTTATGTGATTATGCCAAAAACAAAAAATGATAGAGAGGTAAGAAAAATACCTCGGGCTCAAAACTAAATAAAAGTGTCTGTGGAGGCGTCTCTAAGAGGCGTTAATAGCTTGACATTCTCAATGGCAGCCCCATCTGGTCGTTGCCTATTTGGGTTTTGTGGCTACTGTTCGAAGTTTGGAGCTGGTGACTTTCGGAGATGCCTGGCAATTTGCATTGCTCAATCCGACAACAGACAAGGAGTATTAATTCATTAAATTATTTGATTTCTGGCATATAAATTGTAGTTAATAAATCAGCCATAATTCGGGGACACACTAGTACTTGAAAATTAAGATCGGTAGTGAAGTTCCTTCAATAGATTTCGAGTATAAAACAACCTGATTTTAACAAATAAAGATCAGTGAGTGATCTCGCAAACTCTCGTATATTTCATTCTTAATAAATTCTGATTTTATCTCTTATATTTAAATCAATTCCCATTTAGTTCAACAAATGATTCAATACCCCTCTTCAAAAGCTAATTGCAAAATACGCTCATAACTCCAGACTTTAACAAAGGAACATTAATTCTACGAATTGTCAGATTTCTGGGGGGGATTTGTGACCAAATAAATTAAAATTAATAAAGCATCCAAGACAATAACGAGACGAGACACACAATAAACCACTTTGAGGAGAGCGTTAAAAATTGCAAAATAAAATGCGAGACACAACAAACAACACACACAGTCCAAAAATACAGAAAAAAGTATTTTTCAAAGCTCTGAACTGGAACAGCGGCGAATAAACCTAAACCGAAACGAGATGGAATCAGAGAAGGAGGAGCAGCAGCAGGGTGGGGACAGTCAGAGATCGGAGATCGGGGAGTACGTCATTATTTTTACAGCTACTTGGACGCTATTTGCTGGGCATTTTGTTTGCAAACAAACGAACGAATTGAAACACAAACCGGGCCGCAGCCGGGGCAAGCACTTTGGTAATAAAGTCGTCGTTAAAAAATAATTGAACGCGGATTGAAAATTCGAAATGGAACTCAATTGCGAGAGATTGAAATCAATTGAAATTGGCGGCATTTAATAAATCAAACGAGAAGCGATTATAACGCAAGACAAGATTCTCTGACATCATGCGAAGCTGAAATAATTGAACTAAAGATCACTTTGGCTTTGATTTTGGATTTTGCCTTATGGATTATGGGTTTTTTTATAGTTCACTTGCTTTTCGAGAACGCTTTTTTCGAATATTTTCCCGGGGGGTTACAGGGGTTCAGAGTTCCGGGGTTCCTCGGACTACGGAATGGAACGGGGAACACATGCGAATGGCGAATTTTTTGTTTTGCGAATAATAATATATAGAGAGGAAGCGTGAAATGTGTGCGGCGGCGCGTCTCGACAACAACTAAAAGCGATCGAGCCAAGTTAAAATGCTTAAAGTGTGGCTTTGGCCAGGTGTTGAAGCCTCTGCCGGCGTCGACGTCGCTGCCTTTGTCTTGGCCGCTTTTTGTTTCTGTTACAAGCGAGAACACCACACAAAATAGAAATGTTGAAACAAAGTGGAATTGGCACATGTGTTGTTGTTGATATTGTTATTATTATTGTTGTTATTCGCTGCTTGCGTTGGCGTTGTCGTCGGCGTCAGAAGTCGGGCTTGGAATCGCGATCGTGCTGACAGCTGTGCGTGGCTATGTGTGTGTGTATGTGTGTGTGTGTTGGTGTCTCTGCCATCCCCGTTATGGATTGCTGGCTTTGCTGCCTCGGCCGACGTTCCACCTGATTCTGCCGCCGCTAGCTGCTGGTCTCTCGATGACGTATTTGCAACCAACACCTGTGTTTGTGGCGGCAACCATGGCAACGCCAACGCCAGCAGCGACG
>VNJN01002140.1:0-19591 GCA_008042485.1 Drosophila mayri | reverse complement strand
AGCACATCCATGTCGTCCCCGCCGAGATACGGCTCCAGCAGCAGTGCGAACATTGAGCCCGATCTCCTCAACCGGACTCCGAGCTCGATGATCGCAACTCGTCCTCGGTCACAGTTCGCTTGGATGAAGCTAAACATTAATGTCTAGCTTGCACCCTAGCTAGCACCGCACCGTATATTGGGCACGCGCTCAAGAGCATGTGATGCCCCTAGAGTTGCCCTCTATGACGGCAGTTCCGGCAGTCCACCGGGTTCTGGCACTTGGCTGCGGTGTGGCCAATCTGCCCGCACTGGCGGCAGACGTTCGCCTTCAGCGGCATTCGACGATCTTGTGGTCGAAACCTACACACCTGTGGCGTAGGCGAAGGCGTCGGTTCGCATCTGGAACCGGCATCGGAATGAGAACCACTGGATGTAGACCCAGCCTACATCAAGCTTCGCCATCGCCTTCTCGTTGACCTCCAGTGTCACATTAATTGTGGCTCCATCGGTCACTGACTACGCCTTGGTCACCAGGTGGACGGCCTTCTTAAACTCCGACTCGGTCGCCTCATCGTCGAAGTTATTGGCATGGAGCTCCTTCATGAAGTCCTCAGGCCTGATTGCAGTGTCCACATCATAAACGACGATTTTTAGCTTATCCGCGGCGTTCTTCGCCACATTAAGCCCCACTTTGGCGAACTTTTTGATCCGCACGTTTTCGGCGATCGCTTTCCCCGATAACCCAGGGTCGCCACACTTCACCACTGCTGACCACGTCCAATGAACCTTGGTGATCCGCGGGGCAGCAATGCAACACCAAAAGCACGATGCTCTAGCACTCGCTCTCGATACACAGTCCTAGTGTGGTGAATTCACCTGCGTAGCGAGGACACGAACCACGTAGATCATCTGTGCAACAGCTGACCCAAAAGCTCAACAGCAACACGTGCACTGTTTGTGCAAAACAATTGCAAATATAAATTTGCAATTTTCTGCCAAACCACTGCGTCTTCACAATATGTACACTATTTCCGCGGAGCACTAAGCCACCGAATTGTGTTTATTTCGAATTCACCGAATGGAGTTTATTTCGCACGGAAACGCAGTTTTTTCGTAATCTGAACACGAGCGTACCGAAAACACGTCCGTCTTTAATTCATTCATGCGCGTCACTAATTAGATAACGAGGCATTTGGCTATTTTATTTTTTTTTTTATTATTGCTAAGGTAGGGAAATTTTTTTTAGTTTTAAAAAATAAGAAGGGTTTTAAATACTGTAATTATTTTGATTTACAGGAAACATTTTTTTTTTTTAGATTGCTAAAATTATAAAACAATTTATTTTATTTGACATAAAAACATTTCGGGTTGACTGCAGCTTAGAAATAATTTAAAATAAGTAATCTTAATTTCATAAAAGTGTGAACATAACTTAAATGTATAATCAACGTTTTGATTTATTTGGAGCCCTCTGCCTTGGTTGCCTCACATACACGTAATGTGTATAAAGTAAAAAGCCTATATCTCCGCTATTTATGGCACGATCGCAAAGAAATTTGGGCAATCTGTGTATTTTTCTAAAATACATACACCATACGAATATGGTTTACATAGCTTTATAAATTTGGGAGATATAAGATATAGAATCCCAAGTTTGCTGCCTCTAGCTCTTATAGTCTCTGAGATCTAGGCGTTCATACAGACAGACAGACCGCCAGACGGACGGACATGGCTATATCATCGGACTTTGGACGCTGTTTTTTATTATTTCAATACATTAAAAGATCATATATGTACATATGCATTTTATTATGAATACTTGCATTCTTCTAGAGATGTTAGAAAATAAAAGTCAAAGCATAAGTCCTCTGTTTAGAAGAAATAAGCAACACAAAACATGTTCTTTTTTTGCCGTTTTCTCCATCACAATAATGAAAAATTACGATTGCGAGAATATGCTTTCGAAGGTTTTGAAATTTGCTTTAGAATATGATAAAGACAATCAAATTTGATCAATTGGACCAAATTTTAATGTAACTTTTTTGATAAAAAGCATTTTAGAGAAGATTTTCACTTTTGGCCGCGGTATACCATTTCTTGGATTTGCCCATATGTAGTTATATTATGAAATCTGGACATAGAAGTCGTTTACTCACTCACACATATGCAATTTTGGATTGCGATTGCGATAGTGCCGACCACTGGTACCCAGCAGCCAAAGTGCGGACATAAGGCGGTTGGATCCGCAAAAGGTATTAAATACCGACAACAAATCGGAACTTCCGCATTATGCTGGCTAAATGCTTAAAAACGTACACTAAAAGGGCAATCGGAACTATGCAGTCCTTATTAAAAGGGGCGAAATAGTGCCGTTACCGGACACTGAAACGTACGGTGAGCGGACATATTGCGGATTTACCGCAATATGTTCGCCGAACTATCAAAACCTGCGTGCCTCTGTTCTACTCTCCTATGCGACGCACTGGAAGAGTCATTTCCCTTATAAAACATATATTAAATATTTTTCTAAACAAAGCTATTGTTTAATAGAATTTAATAAGGATTTAATTTATTAAAATCAGATGTTAACTCATAGTGCTTTCATAACACCAATGCAGAAAGTTCATAGAAATATGTTCGTGTTACGTAACTTTGTTATATTTAAAGCAAAGACAGTAAAAAAAACGTCTTTAAGCAGTGAGAGAGCGAGGCAAATAGTTTAAAACGGTTGTTCGTCAGCGGCCGTTTTAAAGGTCGGTATCCTGACACGAAAACCAATATACTAGAAAAGTGTGTGGCACTCTTTAGTATTTTCCGAGCGGGCTGCGAAAAAGAATGGCAAATTTAATAAAACAGGCTGTTCTCGACCCTCGATTGCCCCTCTATCTACCTTCTTCAGTTCCGTAAATCCGTTTGGCATTTTTGGCCGGCAAATGATGCGGTCATACATGCTTGTTTACAATATCTTTAAAATTTCAATGAAAAATGAACAATAAAAAAAAACTACTATTGCCATGGCAGTAATTATTGTCGTAATAGATAAGGAAGATTCTCAACCAAATAAGAAGAGATCCAAGGGCAATATTCTTCCTATGTACGTATTGTTTTCATGTTTTTATGTCAATAATAGCCTCCCTCTCACCTTCTAATATCATGTCCTAAATCATCATATCATATCATAATCTGAAATAAACTTCCCTTCTTCCCTCAGAATACGCCTATCTCTGCAATATCTCATCCAACACCATAAAATAAAAGTAATATTTTAAAACTTATAAAAACATTTTTATATATATTATCAAATCTAAAAATTAGATGAATACATTAATTATATTCAATCCTATTAAATAGTATGTAAACAAAGTAAAAACAAACTGAAAACAATACAGCCGAAGGCCGCAGACGCCATGGCTTCTGTAGTAGATTTAAGTTTTGTAAACCTTAGTATACTATGTTATAATAAAAATATATCAATAATTTACATTCTTAACAAAGCAGGCAACGAAATTTCGACCTGCTTTCGGTAACATTTAGCGGTGCGAAAATCAAAAAGTCATAGTCGCGAAAACAGTTTAAACTATACTTAATCGATAGAGAATTTCACAACAATTCCAAATCCGTTGAGATAACATCGGTCCATTTTTGTAGAAGTTATAAGCATTCAAAATTGGAAAATATTTCCGTTTTTGCAACGCACAAAAACAAAAAGGAGCAATTGGTTGACTTTCAGGTAATAAGTATTACTCAAAAACTAGACAACCAAACGGAATGATTTTAGGTTTAAATTATAGTTAGATTCATAAACTGTAAATTAAACAAAAACAAGAAAGGAAGCTAACTTCGGCTCACCGAAGTTTATATACCCTTGCAGAATTAAAAAAAAAAAACAATTTGCACCGGAATTCTGTAATATTAATTAGTTGCCGAATCTTAAACTTGATGAAAATGCTTTGAAAATCGACTAACTTATGTTTTTTTTTTTATTTTCCTGACTCTTCCTATGGCAGCTATAGCATATAGTTGGCCGATTTTCATGAAATTAAAACCGAAATTCAGGAATAATATAAAACGGCTAAATCTTAACGTTGATGAAAATATGTTGAAAACTGACAGTTTTCTTTTATTTTCCTAATTGTTTCTATGGAAGCTATAGGATATAGTCGACCGATTTTCATGAAATTAAATCCGAAATTCAGGAATAGTATAAAACGGCTAAATCTCAACATTGATGAATATATTGTGAAAACTGACAAAGTTATGGGGTTTTCTTTTATTTTCCTAATTGTTCCTATGGAAGTTATAGGATATAGTCAACCGATTTTCGTGAAATTAAAACCGAAATTCAGGAGCAATATAAAACGGCTAAATCTCAACTTTGATGAAAATATGTTAAAAACTGACAAAGATAAAATTTTTTTTTTAAATTTTCCGTTTGTTCCTATGGCAGCTATATGATATAGTCGTCCGATCCGGCCCGTTCCGACATATGTAGAAGTAAGAGTATACAGAAGACTAACTACAAAGTTTCATTCAGATAGCTTCAAAACTGAGGGACAAGTTCGCGTATAATCGGACAGACGGACAGACGGACATGGCTATATTGACTCCTTTAGTGCTGACACGCCTCCTTCTGCCTGTTACAGAAAATTGCACTCGCACAAAACTATAATACCTTTGTACCTTTTGTACAGGGTATAAAAAAGTAGTGGAGATATTTAATTGGGAATACCTTCGATAGAAAGCTGCATGCATAAAAGAAAAGTTATTGCATTAAAATATTCTATTCCAATTCCCAGACTTTTTGATTTTCCTAGAGCAAGCCAAAACCGACTTCTATTTCGCACACATTTGCGACCTCATGTGTTTTTGCCAATATTATGAAAATAAAAAATCACTTAGAACCATAATTTATACTAAACAAAGAACCCACCAAATGCTATCGGAAACAAAATAAAATAAAAATATAGAAAATGTTTTTTGTCTTTAATTTTTTTGCATTAATTGCGTACGAACGTATGTACGTTCGCGACCCCAGGATTAGCCCATATATAATAATATAGCAGCGCTGCCGGCAGAGGCTCTTCCAAGCCCGTGAGATACGCCCGTGCCGACCACTGGTACATACATATGTATATATATCTACCTACAAGCATACATACATATAGTGGGACGTGTCAAAAGTGATGTGAAAGAAAAAACTAAATTCTGAAGAAATACAAGTAAATATCTTGATAAATATAAATATATACATATGTACATATATTAACCATATATAATAAAAAGTAGTGACCGTTCGAGAACATAGAGGATATTGATAAGTTTGAAAGCAGCTTAAATAATTCATCTGAATTGTGCGAACTGGTAAGACTGACTAAAATCGCTCTTTATCATTTTTATATTTTATAGGAGGCCGAAATTCTGAATTAAAACATCGCTGACCCTTACAGATTTACAGATGAACTTGCAACAAAGTATTCTTCCCTTTCGAAGAATTTCAAAAAATTCGTTCTTAACATAACTTTAACAACAAAACTTAGAGGTAATTATTGAATTTTAAATGCCTTTCATTTTAATTAATTTCATTATACCCTTTCAGGGTATTATAATTTTAGTCAGAAGTTTGCCACGCATTGAAGGAGACATCTCCGACCCCATAATGTCTATATATATATTCTTGATCAGGATCAACAGCCGAGTCGATCTAGCCATGTCGTCTGTCCGTTTCTACGCAAACTAGTCCCTCAGTTCTAAAGCTATCTGAATGAAACTTTGCAGTTAGTCTTCTATTTACTTGCACTCGCACATATGGCGGAACGAGCCGTATCGGACGACTATATCATATAGCTGCCATAGGAACAATCGGAAAATTTTTAGAAAAAAATGTTAACTTTGTCAGTTTTAAACATACATTTTCATCAAAGTTGAGATTTGCCCCATCAAAACAGCAGGCCGTAACATGTATTATTTCTGAATTTTGGTTTTAATAGTATGAAAATCGGTCGAACAATCAGGAAAATTAAAAAAAAAATCCATAACTTTGTCAGTTTTCAAGATATTTTCACCAAACCATAATAACAATCAGGAAAATTAAAAAAAAAAACCTTAACTTAGCCGATTTTCAAACCATTTTTATCATGTTCGAGATTTGGCCACTAATTATTATTACAGAATTTCGGTGTTAATTTTTATTTTAATTCTGCAAGGGTATATCAACTTCGGTGAGCGGAAGTTAACTTCCTTTTTTGTTTTAAATTAATTCAATTTAATTAATATTTGTTTTTTTATACTCAAGAGCTTTTAATTTAAACAATTTTAAACAATTTCAACGATATGCGCCAGTGGTTTCAGAATGCTGAGGATAGGGCTAAGTATTATAATAAATCAGAAAATAAATAAAGTCAAATTTTTATAATGTCTTAAAAAATAAAATAAAAATCTGAAAATGGCACCTAAAAGTATCTTTAAGGAGGGATTTATAGTCATGTATTTTTTTTGGGCCTAAAAAACGCACCTAAAAGTATCTTTATAGGGTGATTTAAGTCCCTGGAAAGGCTTTTTTTTCGAAAATTTTTGTTTATTTTTTATTACGATTGCTAAACATGTTAAGAATTTTGTCTACAAATTTCGATTATATAAAAATTAACAAAGTTAGAGTCAATTTAATGGAGGTCGCATAGTGTGCACTGCATGTGCTCACAAAACTTTGAAGCACTCGCATGAAAAGTGGCATTTTCCGAATCGGTGTACACGATTACGCAAAATCTGCTGGACCGATCGACTTAAAATTTCGCACAAATATAGTTTGACTAATTCTACAGGTACTCGCGTGGCCCTTTTTTTAAATTTGTTTTTCATTGTATTTTTGTGTCAATTTACCTTTTTTTTAGTAAAAAAAAACTGACTTTTGACTTCAAACTTGAATAGAAAATCAGAAAAAATTAAAAAAAAAAAAAACGATGGTACCTCGGGACATTTATCCTTTAAGTAACGCATTTTAATTTTTTAAAATCGGGTGATCCTATGACCCGTAAGGATGTACACCGCAAACCAACTTTTTTCGAAAGCGGCTTGGGAGATTCTCCCTTGCTCATAAATGTGCAAATATTTTTTTTATATATAAATACAAATAAAATTGTTGAAAGAGTGTGTTACTTTATGGTTTTTAAATTATTAAGCTAATATTATCCGTTTCGCCAAAAAAAATGTTTGAAAAACGGCCAGTTTTTCACCGAATTAACCTTACAAGTTTTACCGGGTAAGCGTTTTGACTCACAAAGAACACAAGCCCCTGTATGGCACAACTTTGCATCAGGCCCCCAGACTTAGGACGCAGGACACCGGGCAGTCAGGTGTAAAGGCAGTCTGGACAAATGTTTGTGGCCAGGCAATTAAGTGCTGCAGTGCCGCCGTATCTGTAGCTGCTTTCAAGGAGGAGTCAGGGATACTGGGCGGTTCGGGTGCATACGGGGATCAGGGATAACTATTTAATTATAGCAAAATATTTGCGAAGGCAAATCAATTAATGTTGAGCAATGACATGCCGCAGGTTACAGCCCACCCGTGAGGGGAAGCTGCAGATATATGAGGTGTATAAAGAAGTAATTACATCGAGTTGTTATTAATTGATTCTGACTAATGGCGAAAACATAGTGTAAATTCTGTAATAATGGTCAACATGACTGCAACATTTAGGGATTTTTGATTCTAGATTATACATACATATGTATAAAGTAATCACTAAGAGAACCCCCTATCATACATCTGCTTAAGTAAAGAAATACAAGAAAATACTTCTAAACTAGAAAGAAAAGAATCATTCAAATTGCCATAACTTGAATGAGATGAAAAAATGATGAACATTTTCCGATAACAGCCAAAAGATATCCTCATATTAATATCTTATGGTTGTTTTCGGGCAAATCACTTAGGAACTGACATACTGATATGACTATAACGCCTAGGCTGTTAATGCTGATCAGGAATATATGTACATATAGAATCGGAAGTGACTTCTTCACTGCGTTACAATATTGTAACTAGTATTATAATACGTTGCAAGAGCAAAACAACGAAATACATAAGTCCACCAAAATTTTGGTTCGTACTTATTTATTTCTGTTTTTATTTCTCGCGTTCTTTATCCCAAACAATATGAACATACAGTCGGGTGTCCCGACTGCAGAAGACTTAAAAACGGAGACAAATTTACAAATAATGCAAATGTCATTCAATACAAAAGCAAAGTCGGTAGCTCAGTGAGTAAAGCTGCACATATGTACATTTACGTCAGCAATTGTTCTGGGTTCGATTCCACCGCCAGGCATGGGGAAATTTTTAAAATTAAAAACATAAGGTATAATTTTTGCTGGCAGTATTGAATACTGTACTTATTTTGATTTATAGAAAAAAAAATTAATATATATATGTAAATATATAAGTTTGACTTCGTCGCAATAATTTGTTGTTGCATTAAAACTGGGTTGACTGCAGCTTAGACAGCTGCACCACGAACCAATTCGAAATGAGTAATCTTAATATCATAAAAATGTGAACATAACCAAAATGTATAATGAACGTTTTGATTTATTTGGAGCCCTCTGCCTGGGCTGCCTCTTGTACACTTAATGTGTATAAAATAAAAAGCCTATATCTCCGCGATTCATGGACGATCAAAATTGAATGAAATTTATTAAATCTGTGTACTTTGATAAAATACATAAACGTTTTGAATTTGGTTAACATAGCTTTATAAATTTGGGAGATACACCAAAAAGCTAGTAGA
Organism: Drosophila mayri; assembly: GCA_008042485.1. Taxonomy (NCBI): domain Eukaryota; kingdom Metazoa; phylum Arthropoda; class Insecta; order Diptera; family Drosophilidae; genus Drosophila; species Drosophila mayri. The sequence goes on along the minus strand of VNJN01002140.1, from coordinate 10,828 downwards.
AAAAAATTAAACCAAACTTGATCTGCGTGCAGATATAAGAAGTCTAAATTCCAATTTTGGTGTCTCTAGCTCCTATAGTCTCTGAGATCTAGGCGTTTATACAGACAGACGGACAGACGGACGGACAGACATGGCTATATCGACTCCTTTAGTGATCCAGATCAATATTTAGGTAAGTTTTGGGGTCTGCCACGCCTCTTTCTGCCTATTACAGAAAATTGCACTCCCACATAATTATAATACCTTTTGTACAGGGTATAAAAAAGAGATAAAGTTTGCATTACTTGCAAAAGCAAGAAATAAATTAAAATATAATCGTCTAATGGCGCTTTTGACGATTTAAGAGCTCTGATAGATAGTAGATCCCAAAGCACTATCATATCAGAGGAGGCAGCCAAATCAAAAACCGGAAATTTGTGGAGTTTCGTGTACAGAGACGTGTGTATCGAAATGCAACGTAAAATAAGAAATAACATGCCCAACATCAAACAAGCATTTAATAACCGATACAATAATATTTCCAAAAATAATGAAGGCTCTACCGACAAACGAAGTAACTGTAAATAAATCCAAATGGCACAACTTTGCATAAGCCGACCCGGACTTTGATAAGCCAGGTGGAGTTGATGTAATTATTGGAGCGCGCTTATATACACACATCATGAAAAGAAGTATGACAAAAACTAATGGGTTGTTATGACAGAATACAAATTTCGGAATGAATGGGGAATCATCCAGAATATAGGGTTACAATGTCATACCCACTTTTAAATACGGGTGTTGATTATGCAGGACCACATTATATTACAAGCTAAACAAAAACAAGTAAGAAAGCTACAGTAGAGTGAGCTCCACTGTGAGACACCCGAACATAACGGACAAATGCAAATGCAAGTGTAATATAATCATAAGCATATAAAAATTTATACACATGTATCTATGCGTGAAAAACGCGTTATTATTGCATTAAATGGGCTAATAATTATTACCATTTATTAAAATTGCTTCTCGGATATCTTATAAGATTCTTATCCGATCACAATCAGGAACTAATAAGAATACTTAGTTAGTCTAATTGGTCTGCCAAATGAGGCATGCTGCAGCAGCCGTTTGTGGCCATACAAAATTATTTCTTTAATAACTTCAACAATTTTTATCTGATCGCAACCAAATTTTCAGGAATCACAGACTATTGTTCTTAATGTACATACCAAAATAATATATTTTTTAAAATAACGAACAAATGCAAATGCAAGTGTAATATAATCACATGCATACAAAAATACACACACGTGTATCTATGTATGTAAAAACGCGTTATTATTGCATTAAAGGGGCTAATAATTATTACCACTTATTAAAATTGCTTCTCGAATATCTTATAAGATTCTTTTCCGATCACAATCAAGAACTGGTAAGAATGTTTAGTTATTCTAGTTGGTCAACCAAATGAGGCATGCTGCAGCAGCCATTTGTGGCTATAATTCTAAAATTATTTCTTTAATAACTTTGACAATTGTTATCTGATCGCATCCAAATTTTCAGAAATCACACAGACTATAGTTCTTAATGTACATACATCAAGCTTTAAAATGATGAAAATGATATGCTTTTTGATTATTTGAGGCGGCAGAAGTGGGCGTGTAAAATAAATTTGTAATAAACGATATGCGTGCAAGCTTACACATACTGTCTAGAGCTCTATCTTTTATAGTCTCTGAGATCCAGTGTTTCATACAGACTGACAGACACTCAGTCACACAGACAGAGGGACATGGCTAGATCGTCTCGGCTGTTGACGCTGATCAATACTTTATAGGGTCGGAAATGCCTCTTTCTACCTGTTACATGCATTTACTGCCGGCACAAAGTTATAATACCCTTCTACCCTATGGGTAGCGGGTAAAAAAAGGTCCGAAAGTCCACAAAGGATTCATAGCTGTATTTGTGTATATGGCAACACAGCAAAACATTTGGAAATGGTAAGTGACCTAACAACTGATGCCTTTTTAGCAGCACCCAGAAGATTTGTCGCATAATCCCCCGGCTGGTGCTCTCTTTTGATGTGTCTGGGAGGCCGGTGTAAAATCGGTCAAATACCATCTTGATGCTTTTTTATCAGCTATCTGCGGCTGCTCATCAGTAATCTCTGCAAAGTATACGGTAGAAATCATTAATATATCTGTATCCCATGGGCGAAGTAGAAATTGTTACATCCAAATGAAACTTAATAATATTTTATATTATGGATTATTATATATTTTTAAATGATAAACAAAGGTACGGCACTAGTAGGTGAAATGTGAGTAAAAACCCTTATAGCTTTGAGAATCAGTGTAAAGTTGTTTTAACAACAGTAGAATACCCTGTACCATTATAATGCGTGTGCCAAAATTATTTAAAATAAATATATAAGATGACTTAAAAACGGAGACAAATTTACATATAATGCAAATGTCATTCAATACAAAAGCAAAGTCGGTAGCACATTCGTTTATGTAAGCAATTAGCCTGGGTTCGATTCCGCCGCCAGGCATAAGGAAATTTGTTTAATTAAGTTTATGGCATATATATACATATATATGGCAGTATTAAATACTGTACTCCTTTTGATTTTAGCATAGTATCCAGACAGTAAATCGTTTTGCAGCGGAACAAATGTTTTATCTTTAGCATAGTATCAAGACAGTTAAAAATCGTCTTCAAGCAGTGAGAGAGATTGAGAGGCAAATAGTTGAAAACGGTTGTTCGTCAGCAGCCGTTTTAAAGGTCGGTATCCTGACACGAAAACCAATATACTAGAAAAGTGTGTGGCACTCTTTAGTATTTTCCGAGCGGGCTGCGAAAAAGAATGGCAAATTTAATAAAACAGTCTGTTCTTGACCCTTGATTGCCCTCGATTGCAACGAGTATCAAAGTTTCGGGTACATTTACTTGTATCTGCTATGAATGTATAGTGTTGGTTGAGCAAAACTAAGTGAGCTATGAGCACATAGACATGAGTTTTCATACGATTGCTTCAAACACTCCATTCGTCGTATGATTGTTTGTATCTGAGCGCTCCCTTTAATACTCTTGAGCGTTTGTGAGCGTTCGGATTGTCAAGCTGAGCGAGTTAAGAGTCGAGTGTAGTGCTTGCTTTCCGAGTCGGAAATTCGGAAATTCCGACACACGTTGTCCTATTATTTACGAAATGGATAATACCGATGTGGCTGGGCTGATTGTAAATGGCACCTACACATTATCAGATAAACGTAAAGGACGAAGCTCTATTCGGAATGTGTTCGCAGAGATCCTAAAGGAAGATGACGCCAAATTGGAGGGGTTCGTGTTTTGCCGTGCTTGCTCAAAGTGTTGGAATATGTTATCAAAACCAACATCACAAATGCGCTCACACTGCCCGATCTCTACTTTATGAATTGTTATCGATATTAAGTTCTGCTGATTGTGCGAGTTATGTACAGATCCACTTCACTCCCAGTACATAATACCCAAATAAAACCAATTAGCCAGACAGTTCAAGAGTTATTGGACTCTATAAATGTAAAATAAGCAATTTCGGGACACGAGTTAATAAACTCTTGTAAGCATCCGGTTTCGCAACCAAAATCTAAATTCATTGCCCTACAGTAAACAATTTCGCGACACGAGTCAACAAACTCTTGTATGCATCCGGTGTCCCAACGAAACCAATTGCAGATAGAATAAGTCTAATCAGCATAAGTTTCGCAATAACTACATAAGCATATAGAATAAGCTAAATCAGAATTCCATTTAAGTACACCAACACAAACCAATTGTAACCCAAATGTAAAACCTTTAAATATGACTTTTTCAATAAAGAGACTTCAGTTATGATTCGCCACTAAGAAACAAACATCGTGTCCGTATTTATTTTTTATTAAAATCCGACCCGCAGTACAAAATTTGCGCGCATAAAAACAAATAATATAAATCAAAGTGAACCAACTTTAACTGACTTTTACTTGATAACTAAATACGGAAAATAAAATACAAAGGCTTTGAAGTACAACGCGGGCCACACGTCCAATTTGAGTAGACATAGTTGCTGCACAGCAATTAAGCAAGTCCCAACTTTAAAAAAAGTCTCAGCTAAGGACAAGACCGAGGCTGTTGAAAAATGTACATCGTGGATAAGGGAGGACTGTCGACCTTTTACTGCAGTGCGTGGATCTGGTTTTTTGAAGCTCACCCAACACTCCCTTCTTCGGTCAGAGGTCGGGGTACGGCTTTACATAGCGGTCACTTGATTTTATAAATAAAATAAAATAAATAAAAAAAAATAAAAAGATAACCCCAATTCTTCTATTTATTGGTCTTTTCTTTAATTTGGGATAATTTTCATGTTTGCAGTGCAAACTTTTGCACTCAACACTTTGTGCAAACACAAAAATGAGGAAACTCATACAAAAATGAGCGCTCAATCGTGTTGATTACGCTCACCAGCGCTCATTTCTTCCACTGCATCACAAAGCAAAAACTCAGTAGGGTGAATTTTCAGAAGTAGGCCGATGAGTTTTTGAAACCTGAAAACAGATTGAGCGAGCGAGCCTGAGTTTTGATGAGTTTTTGATTCGGGTGGACTTTTGAGCAATCTCGGAACTGTTAAGTGAGTTGACTCGCTCATACTTATTGCAGATCTCTGGTACGGGATATAATAAAAGAAAAACTGTCAGAGATATTGGTATTACCAGAAAACTGGTACAGAGCTGAAAGAAGTTTATACTTTTTTAAGAGCAAAGAGGTGCTTTTGTTGACAAAAAAAATGAATAAAAAATGTTAGGACCCCTCTATTTAGGAGACACCCATCAACGTTATATAACCAGGCACGTGCCTGTTAGGGTAAGGTATTAGTAGACGCGATTGAAATATAGAAAAGAATACGAGGAAATAAACTAGCGGCGAGCTCCCTGAATGTTTGCTTGCATGCGATCTAAGTGGGTAAGGATTAATGTTTTTAGTTAAGGAAGACTGTTAGCATGTGAAATCATCGAATACAAATCATTATAACTTGCACACAGTACTCTGAAGGGATCATGCAGTTCAAAGGAGGTTCTACAAAGGCGCAAAACTAAGGGTATGTATGATCTACTATTTCTACTCGGGACGTGGAAATTGATCTGGCCTAACAAGTCAGAACTTTCCACGTTACCATTAATAAGGTTATAAATGAAGGTAATGCTTAGCATAGTTCTACCATTGGCTAAGAAGGGTAAGTTAATTAGGAGAAGTCTACTATAATAGGTGGGTAATCTCTGGTCAGGATCCCAGTTTAAATCGCGTAGGCGAAAAGGAAAATGTTCTTTTGAAACGATTCAATGCGTTTACTGTGGACCCCATACGGCGGCCTCCAAACGCAAGATCCATATTCTAAGATAGGGCGAACTAATAAATATGGTCGATAAAGTCAAGTTAGGGATCCTGGCGGACACCCAAATCATCAACTAAGTTAATTCTAAGAGAAGCAGTTAAGCGTGTAAATTGAAAACTTGGGAACGAAACGAGAGAATGTCATTAGCTTACATTTAGAGCCATTTAAGCTTAGTAGATGCGGCACCAGATTTGCAAATTATCAAGATCTGTTTGTAAATCAGATTGGTAGGCGACGGTCTTGTATTGCATGCAAAGCTTGACATCATCAGCGTACATGAGTACTCTAGAATATGGGCAGATCATTAATAAAAATTGAAAACAACAAGGGACCCAGATGGCTACCATGCGGGACACCTGAGGTGACTTGGAGAACATTAGATAAATTGTTTTTAAAAAGGACCTTTTGCGCCCTGCCTGTCAGATAACTAGAGACCCACCTAAGAAGATCAATTGAAAAACCCATTAAGTCGAGTTTCCTGAGAAGACTGAGTGCCTGAAGGGCCAATATTGGCCGGTAGTTCAAATTTGTGCTCCCATATGAGACGAAATTGAAATTAGCGGTGGAACGTTTAGTCCTACGGCACCTTCGGGTACAGTCTCTTACCTAACACTTGACTTTAGAATTCTGGGTTTTAATTCTGAGGTCGATGGCTGTGTCAAAGGCGGCTGCTGTTGAGAGCCCGCCACAGGTTGTTGGTATCCGTCACAAAGCTGCACTCCAGTTGCAGTTTTTTTGCGCCTTGGAGACTGATTTAATAGCGTAAGGCTATTAAATTGTTTATCAAGCGCTAAAAAGATGTTATGAGTTTTGTTGAAACTCGATAACAACTCTTTAAAACTGCCCTTGGTTTGCTGCATGAAAGATGGCATTTCCCTTACAACGTCACGACAGGCATCGCAACAGTAGTGCAAGCCGATGTGTTTTCTCACATCATCAACTGTCCGGCCGGCAACATCAATGCATTTAGCGTGCAAAATGTTGTTGCACAGCCAGCAGCCGATGGTAAGATCAATTGACAAAACAGCCTTTTTACAGATTTTGGAGAAGCAGACGATATCGGAAGCCATTATTGAAGACTTACCACTGTAATTGCAGCAATAGGATAAGAGGGCGACAGATATGAGAGGAAAAGTGCAACTCCACCGAGAGAGTTGAAGCGCTAGATAGAAGGGGAGTGTGAGAGTAAGCTGGTTTAGAAAACGTTTAGGTGTCGCGACAGGGCAACAACGGCTAAACAGAAGAGGTGCAAGAAGGAAATGCAAAAAGTCAGAAAAGCAAACACTAGCACAATAAAATTAGTGAAAATAAAGGGATTAAAACAAATTAATATTGCTCCACACGCGAAGTGAACGGGAACTATAAGGAATACAAAGTAGAAGCTTTTGGTAAACACCGGTGGTTTTAACGTAAAGATTTTTACAAAAACGAGAGCGCAAAACAAGACCGTTCACTTGGAAGAGAACAAAAATTAATATGAGGTAATTCCGGTACCAGTTTGGTCAGACAGACATAGACAGTTTGCCTATGATTAATTAAAATTCCGAATATTTAGTCTACAATTTCGAAATAGACTCCCACCATTTAATGACGGCAAGCACCTAGAACAACTGTCAGATGTTGCATGCTCAAAAGAAAAAATATAGTTTGCGAAGGTAATTGGCCATGGAGTAATGCGAATCACATGGCATCTGAGCTGGGGCCATAAAAGCCAGGTAGTCCAGCGAATATTGGAGAATATTGGGTTGAACTAAACACTAAAAGCACTTGCTTCTTCAAAGTTCAAACGAAAGCTACAGCTAGAATTCAATGCGGTAATTCAAGAGAAGGCTAATTGATTTAATTTAATTCTAGTTGCATAATATCATTTAAAGTCAGAAAGACTGGAAACGTTATCATCAGCTTAAATAGGCGATTTGTACACCCAGAAAAAAACACGGTGCTAAAATCAAGCCAAATCAGTGTCGATTTAAGAACGATTTAAATTCTTAAAGTTCAAGAACGTTTCGTGCTAAAAGTTCCTAAATTTAGCAGAATTTGGACTTAAATGCCAATTAAGCACAAATATTCTCAAACTCAATACAAAAATATTTAAATTAAGATTAAAAGTATTTATTTGGAGACTGAATCCAACTTAATTGTGATATGTAAATGAAGTTCTCGTTAAATAAATCAAGTAAATGCAATAACAGAAAACAGAAAATACTATATATAAATAAAACATTATTGATTATATTGACAATTGTTCAAGGTAAGAAATTACAAAAAACTTTACATGTGCAGGACTTCTAACAATATATTTATTGCTACGGCCAGACTATTCCATTATTTAATTACATTTTTCTAAGCCGGCCAAGCTGTTCAATTTACTAAAACAAAAATATTTTTATTTTTTTTGTCTTTTTAAGTTTATGGTCATCTTTGATAATTTTGCATAGTGTGACCGTAGCTTTTGGAGTATTTCTCATTTGTCGATTTTTCTATACAAAATTCGGACGGTCCCTTTAAGATACACTAAAGTTTAACTGTTCAAAAGCGTTTTCGGTGTCCATTGTGGTAAATCAGTTCTAAAGTGCACAAAGGGTATTATCGGTAAAATGAGTGAAGAAGATTTAAAAGATGATCTTCACGACTTCTTAAAAAAGTTGAAAACCGAAGAAGCCTACACGTATCTAAAAGGTAAGCAAAGTGCGCGTTTTTCTAAAACGTATGTATGTGCTTACATGCATACATATTTACGTTTCCCTAGTCAAGCACACGAGTGCACCATATATGTAAATGTATGTATGTATGTGCACTGGCGCCACAAAGCCGGCATTCACATTAAAGTATTATGATTATTATGATTATAATGATTATACTTATTAACTTTATTTTCCTTTAAATATAAAATATGTTTCAACTTTAATAATAGAGAAGTTTACAAATTAGAGAGTGGTTTGAAAGCCGGCGTTGTGTTGCTAAGCCACATACATATGTACATACATACATATATGTACAAATCGAAAGAGCTAAAAAACGGGCCAATTTTCGCGCTATTACTTTCATTGGAAATTTTCCGTTTATAATCGGAATTATTATATTTTATGATTATTTATGCACCGTCACTTGCAGTCTCTCATAGATGTAAACAAGTATTAATGCATTTAAATATGTATGTACATATGAATGTATGTACACATACCAGAAAAAGTATGCGTAGCATAGAGTTTATGCTCAACTTTGATGGCTAAAAAAATATATTAATATAATAGATATCGATTTGATTTTATTTTTATTTTGTTGCCTTGTTTATTTGAATTCGATTTATATAGTTTTCATTTTATTTATTATTCGAGTTAGTTTATAAAAAAAAAAAACGAAAAATACTCAAATTTTTAGGCAAAAAAGTATGCGTACAAAATATTAAAATTATAAAATGAGGTACTTAAATATTAAAATTAGTAGGAAGTTGGATACCAATTTCATTTGGTAGCTTCATCCAAACGTTTTGGCATTGATTCCGCCAATTCTTGGATTACACTTAGAGAAATATTTAACCATTCTATCATTATTACATCATTTAGCATTGCCGTTGATGTAATGGCTCGAAGATAAATTCTACGACCCAGATAATCCCATAGATGCTGTATTCATCTCTTGCGACTGAGGAGGCGAGTGTAACTGTTTATACCACCTCAACAGCACCCACATTCTCACTGCATAGGCGATATGCTTCGGCTCGTTGCCCTGTTGAACCCAAAAGTCATCATATATTCCCTATTTCTTTGCGATTTTAACCAAGTTTATTTTCAGAACATTAAGGAGAGATACAAGAAGGATCTTTATGAAGATACAGTCCGAATAATGAAAAAATTGAGGACCTACATGCCCCCACAGCGCGGAAGCAGCCCTTGATATCGCCAACAAACAGAGCAAAGCGACTAGACATTGCCAAAAAATTCAGCCAGGAGCCTGAAATACATTTTGCACCTTGGAAAATTCACCGGACAAAATTCAACTCTTTGTCGATATGTACATATGTATGTATGTATGTGCTTATAGCCTTTATTTATCCATGTATATAAACTTATATATTTTTATGCATAATCTTAGCTGCACAAGTTAACATCCAGCAGCTCCAATACATGAACGACGACGATATTAAGGAAGCAGTTGCGCAATTAGGTCTGCGCATATAGTTTAGCCAAAAACTCTATCAATGGAGGAATTCTGAGGTACGTGGCCAACTCTATATATATACATTTCTTTAGTAAATATTTAAAATTTTGTAGAGTGGAGATAAAAATCAAATTTCCGAAAAGCCTACCAATATCATATCCGAAGTTTCGCCTCCCGGAAACGCTATCTTGAATAAAAGTTTGCAGTCCTTACTCAATGAAACCCAAAAAGGCAAGGCTATTTTGGAATACGAAGAAACTCATCGTACCTTGTCCCAAACTCTTCGAGACGATCTTATTGCGATTATAATAGAAGAGGCAATATTCGGAAATATTACAATTAAAGTTCCAGATTTCGAAACTTTGCTGGAGGAAATGTTTTCTTTTTCCAAGCCAGATAAGCGTGAAGGTAAAATATATTGTATAAATAATTGGAACTGCTTTTGTAATATATTTTTATGTAGGATTACTACTTTATTCCACGAAAAGGTAGAGGCTGAAAAGCTTTATTCAAAATATAGGAACCGGCGCAAACGCAAAAAGAAAATGGATGGAAAGTCTTTGGAAATGGTGGTACTCGAGGCTGTCGACGAATAACGTTTTAATTTTATGTAATCAAATTGATCTAAAAATATTTGACAAGCACTTTTATTCCTACGAGATAGGATATCCATCCGACAACGTTAGTATTGTTAATATTAGTGAACTAATTACTCTTACTTTGCATTCTTATACCATAAACAACGCAAAATCTTATGTTAAATTTAAGTACCTGTAGAAAATATATACAATTATACCAAAACATTAGATCTCAAAAAATATAAACGATTTTGAAATTTTTTTTTTATACCACGATTCAAGAACACAATATTCTTGAATTAAGTATTTATAATCTACTGCCTAGACAATATTGTACTAGATTAAGAATTATACGTTCTTATTTCATGTAGAAATGTGTCTTGATTCAAGTATAATTCATTCTTAATTTTAAACCGAAACGTTCTCAAAACGTACTGAAATCATGTATATTTAGTCTTGAAAATTCGTGCTTGAAAGCAGTATTTTATTCTTAAGATTAGAATTTCATTGCTGGCTCACTTTTAACACTCAAAATGCTGCGGTGTGGCCAATCTGCCCGCACTGGCGGCAGACGTTCGCCTTCTGCGGCATTCGACGATCTTGTGGTCGAAACCTACACACCTGTGGCGTAGGCGAAGGCGTCGGTTCGCATCTGGAACCGGCATCGGAATGAGAACCACTGGATGTAGACCCAGCC
>VNJN01002138.1:0-146842 GCA_008042485.1 Drosophila mayri | reverse complement strand
TGTAACTTTACGCCTCTCACAACCAAACAAAAGAGGATGTTCCATTGAAACTTGGTACAGATGTTAGGGAAGAGTGTACCAATATAACAAAACAAAAAAATCGATAATCGAAAATATGTTGCCCGCGAAATTTGAAAAGTCACCTTACTTTTTGAACACACCTCGTATGTGTGTGTTCCAGTACAAACAATAAAATATATTTTTTTGCCAGCAAGTCCCAGACTTGAAGGTCAAGTGCAAATGGCAAAGCCATAAAAAGTGGAGATTCCACAAATAATAACAACATTTATGTTGCTACAGAAACATATTTTATGGGAAAAACTGGACACAATACAAATAAGAAGTTAATTCTATTCATATGAGAAAATTGTTATTTAATTTCATTTTGAAGGATTTGTGGGAGGTTAAAGTTAAAGTTAAAACGGTTTGTTCTTTAAACAAATTTAACATTTAATACAAAAAGAGAAACTCCAAGGGAAGTATAAATTTAATTCCAAAGTGCTTGGAAAATGTGAGGCATTTCCCTGCAAATATATTTTTGAGAATGTGCATTTTAAGGCGACAGCCATGCTGGGGACGTCAGTTTCGCCTTTCCGTGAAAAGGACACACAGCAGGACTTGTCTTATTACCGTTGTTTGTCGGGACAATATTTCATGCCAAATGAAAAGCAGCTGAACATCATCCTTCAGCATCACCCATCCGTTCAGCCATTTCCATTTCGAGTTCTCCCTTCCCCCCCAAACCTTTTGTTGTTTTGTTTTCCCCCCACCGCCACCGTCCCCTTTACTCAACCAGCTTTTCTTCTCAATTTTCAGACTCGAACTTTGTGCTCGGCAATGCGCAGGCAAATGGCAATCCAATTGTTTATTGCTCGGATGGGTTCGTGGATTTGACAGGATATTCACGCGCGCAAATTATGCAAAAGGGTAAGGACTGACGGCGGACAGACGCCCAACTTATTTAACACTTGAATACTCATTTCAATGTATTGTGTTTATCGTGCAATTTCATTCAATTGTCCTGCCTGGCATCCCTCTACCACCCCTTCCCCCCAAAAAAAACAGGCTGCTCATGTCATTTCCTCTACGGACCGGATACGAAGGACGAGCACAAGCAGCAAATTGAGAAAAGTCTCTCCGCCAAAATGGAACTGAAGCTGGAGGTTATTTTCTACAAGAAGGAAGGTGAGTTTCCTTTAAAAAAAAATTACTCCTCGCCCCTGCACGATTCGCCGGAGAATGCGGCGAAAATTGTTCTTGGCCCGTATTTTCTTTTTAATTAAAAATTTTCAAATTAAGATGAAGCGGCGAATGGCGAACGCTAGCTGGAAAGGAAATTATTTTGGTTTCTTGGGGTCTCTGTGGTTGGCACCGTGAAAGTTTAAGTGGCTTCTAAAAAAGGTCGAGCCCTTAAAAACTAAGAAGATCTTGATAAACCAGGGTTTGGATAAGTGAATATATGTTTCAGGATGCGTAGTGTTATGTGTGAAAATTAAAAGGAGATTAAACAGGGCAATAGCCCAACATCTGCGAAGTTCTTTTAGTCGCTCTTTAATATTTAAATAGAAAATGTATAGGAAAATTTAAGAATTAGTTGAAGCTCACATAAAGTTTTCCTAAAACTTCAACAATATTCAATTTCAAGCTACTAAAATCCCATTTCCAGCTCCATTTTCTGTCAAACCTAAGACAACCCCAAGCCTTCCAATTCTATTTTGACTCCTTTTACGACACTAATTGACAGAGCAAAGCTCTGCTTATTTTCAGCTTTTGTTCAGCTTTTAATTTCTTGATAATCCCACAAAGTCATGTGGGCTACACCTCCGCCATTGTCCTTCTGTTAAAAGAAAATGTTTGCAAGAATAAAGGAAGTATTATTGTCCTTCTACAAAAACCCATAACAAAAGCCATGACAACTACGGGCTCAAAGTGAAAAGTTGGCCATCAATTGTGGTTCGGAACCGCTGGGAAAATCCAGTCAAACCACCAACCACCTGCCAGCTTAGTTTGCCATTGACTTATAATTCGTGACATCGATAGAGAAAGTCACTCACTGGCGACGGGGAACTGCTGCTCCTGATTGAGTTAAGCGCGGCAGTCTCGAAGTACATAGTTTCCTGCGGTTTGAGTCTCACAGGACCCCATCGAGTCCTTATGCTTTCATCTCCCCCCCTTGTTGCTGTGGCTCGTTGACATGCTGGGCGTCGCACAATAAATTGCTTGCTCTTAACATTTTCGCACGTCCTGGCCGCGGTATTTTGTAGTCCTAATGAGGTCACGATTAATCAAGACAAAGCCCGGCGCCGAGATAAAGCCCAAGATGGATAGATCCATCAACTTTGAGTGTAAGTTTTCTAATTAGCGGAGCGTTTAAAACTTTTAACCAACTAGAGAGAGGATAAAGGGGATCTACACTGGAAAGGATATGAATTAGTTAAGAGGAAATAGGAAAATTTAGACGGTTTTCACTACTTTAAATATACATTTAAAGTAGTAAAATATATCGAATTATTTTCCCTTATTTTTCCTAGTGTATCCTCTGCCAGTTTTATCCTTCTTTCCCTTCCCCTTGGGGGCTTCTTTTCTCGTATGTGCGCCGGGGCTGTGTGTTTTATTAATTATGCATTGGCTGCGGCCGACTAGGAGGGGTGAACCCGATCTGGTTGACCTCGGGCTCTGTGTATAATTAGTGGAAGATAATTAAAATGCAGGCCGGGACAATAATTGCGGTCTAATTGAGTTGGCTTGCAATTTATTTATTAATTTTGCGAGCCCATAAATTGTGGGTGTTTTTAAAGCATTTAACAGCTAATTAAAAATTGGGATTAAACAGGGTCAACTACGGTTGCTTTCTATTTATTTTTATTCTAACCGTTGCTACATCGAAGTCAGGCCATCGATGAGGTTTCAATTATGCAGCCGCAAATGAAACTCACCGCCACAGTGCACACACACCCACATACACTCTCTGGAAGGTCAAATATTGAGCTAGGTTTGTGACCGCAGACCCCATGGCGTATGAGCAATACGTATACGCGATGCCATGCGCTGCAGTGCTGGCGAAATTCATTTTCTGGTCCGCTGATTAACGTCACACAAAAAAAAATCAACTCTTTTTGCAGGTGCCCCCTTCTGGTGCTTGTTCGACATTGTGCCCATCAAGAACGAGAAGCGGGATGTGGTCCTGTTTTTGGCCTCTCACAAGGACATCACGCACACCAAAATGCTGGAGATGAATGTGAACGAGGAATGTGATAGCGGTAAGTATACACCCACGTACACTGGTATAAATAATGCACTAGCTAACAGCAACAACAACAACAACATAAAAGTATAACCAAAAACCGCCGAAAACCTAAGCTTGCACAAAAAGCCACAAACACCCGCCAACACAAACCACTCAAACCTTAAATAATAAATTAATAAGCACCCACACACCACCACAGCCCATACACACCGATGCATTCCCTCTATTCGGATGGGCAAATATTTCGAATTGATAGAGTCTGGAAGGTTGCCCAGAATATTGTGACATAAACCAAAGGTGTCTGCGGCAGCTCTGCGGTTGATTTGGCCCATGAAGTACACTGTAAAATATAAAGGATTATGCTTTATGGTATGGTTTATTTTGGGGCAAAAAAGAACATAGATTTGCAGAATTTAAATGTGGTTAGTTTTAAATATTTTGGAATGTTTATTACCAGAATAATAGTATTAAAACAATAACATATTTGCTTAAAATTATTCTTACATTTTAAAAATATATTAAAACTACTTTTTTACCTTAAAAAGTGTTATAATTGCAAATTAATGCTATTCTTTACTGTTAAAAATTTAGTAACTTCTGGATCTCTGAAATACCTTTAATATTAGTTTATATAAAAAGATTACCAATTTGTTTCTATTTAAAAATTCTCAGAGAAATAGTATCCTTGCTACCTTTTTTTTCGAACTGTGCCAGCTTGTCACCTCAAGTCCTGGCATTTCCACAAAAGTTCTGTAGAAGTTTTGCTGCCTTTCACGCGGTCGCCAGGCGAGTTTTCGGTTAGTTTTCCTTCTGACTCGGAAACTGGAAGGCTGGGAAAAGGAAGCAGCAACAGCAGCACCAGCAGCTTCGGCGGTGGGGCTGCGGTCGCTCCTTTGACTCCTTTGCCACGGTTTCCTTCCTTGCTTTCCTGCCGGCGCGTGTCCCTGACAACTGAATGTATGCGTAACCATATTTCAACGTTAATTTAAAGCTCGTCTCTCACGCGCAGTTTTTCGCTCTGATTTGTGGCTATATATTCCCGGCCAATGGGCAGAAAGCGGCCGGTTATAGCGAATTCTGGCAGAAACGGAATGAATTCATAATGATAATGATTGCAATGAATCGCATTAAGTATTCGCAATTTCGGGTAATGCCTTTTAAGTCGAAGCTGAAGGCACTTTCAATTGCAGAGTGCTTTTTGGGGGAATTAATGTTTTATGCTGGTTTTGAGATTACAGAAATATCTATATAAAATTGATATTGATTGTGGTTCTCGATAGGAATATGTGTTTGTATTAAATATTAAATATTAAATAGAGATATTGTTTAATTAATTATATATCTTTGCCTTAAGACTGAATGTGTCATTCAATGAGAATGTTTATTATTGTTAAATATTTAAAAAGGAACTTAACTAAGAAACTAATTGTTCCCATTAATTATTCACACTTCCTTTAGTAGTTTCTCTATTTCCCTATTAAAACCCATTTTTATGGCTTGTGGTTTTATATAAAAACTAGTTCAATTCGATTTTCTTTTCCCAACTTCAAACCCCCAGAGTTCAATAGCCACATTTACCTTAATTAAGCTCTGTGAAATGTCTCTGTCCGGTTGTTTGGAGTTCTTTTCCAGTTGAGCTACATCAAATATGCTCTCTGCCTAATTCACTGGATTAATCAGACAAAAAGTTGGACACACCGGCAGCACACGTGTGTGTGTGTGTCCTGTGCTCCTTTGTGCCTTCCAAGGATCCCAGCAGGAGTCGCCTGAAATATTGATGCAGCACTCGAACAATTCTGACAGCATCGCAACTTATCCTGGCACTTTCACTTGGCCTTTACTTTCGAATCGCGTGTGTCGCCAGTCAAGGGATCCTGGGTATTCAGCTAATGCAGAGTAAAAAACAGTACCTCCTTTACCCCTATCCCCTCTGACCTTTTCATTTGCAGCTTTATTACCATCGTTATTCATCTGTCCATGTGTCCTGGCCTGGCCTGCAGATTTACGGTCCCTGCAAAAGCCACTTGAAGCACTGACAGCAGGAGGAGGAACTGAGTGAGAGAAAGAGTCCGTCAGTAGTCCTGAGAGGATTTGCTGCACTGCCAATGTCCTTCTTGTGTCTTCTGTGAACCACCTGCCGTTGAAGCTTTAAGTTATTTAGAGCCGATGTCATCGCGTTGGCATTGATGGGATGTAAATTCAGGGTGTAAACAGGTTGAAAATGGGGATTACGAAGGGTATTTCGATAGTTAATGACGAAATTGAAGATGTTTTGGTTTTTAAAAGGGGTTTTTATAGGGGAAAGCATTTTTATTATTTAACAACATTGTATATATTAAATAATGTTTAGTTTTTTTAGGTAACTTAAATTGATTAACATGTTAAAAAATTATTTTATGCCTTTAAAAATGATTCAAAGTATTTATTTTAAATGGTTTAAAATTGTTTCAAGTCCTTAAAAAATACGAAGAGATGTAAACTTTTTGTTTTACAATTTTTAAAATCAACCTTGTATAATTATTTATTATTTTTAAGTTTATAACTTCTGCTATCTCAATCCAATATACCCCAGAAATGTTCAGATTTTAAGTCTTCTCCCATTTACACTCAATGCAGTGACAGATGAGGCAAGTTGCACGTAGATATGGCACTTGCAACACGTGCTTAAAACACCAAAGTCCTGCCTGATGTCCTGTCTCCTGTCCTCCTGTAATTGTGTTAGCTAGACATACACACAGATTTACATTTACATGAGGACATTCGGGCAACATTCGGTAATGAATTCCATTAAATTGTCCATTGAGTTGCCGAGTGAAATGCTGTTTATATCGAATTAATCTATAGAGAAACCAAAGCACCGGCCGAGCCTGATTCAATTTTTCGTTAATTTATGCGAATGAAATTAAGTCCGAGAGGCAACCAGGCTTGACAAAACCAATTTCCACTGCTTGGGGAAAATTCAAGTGCCGATCCAATGATGGAGAGTGGAAATTAATGCTGTGACAAAAGGCAGCCGGCCTCAAGGAAAATTGGTTGAGGGAAAGGTAATTAGGTGGGGAAATGTCCAAAAATATTTTCTGGTGATAAAGTGAGTTTTGATGAGGCGGATTTGAAATGAAATTATCGCCATAATCGTTATCGCATTGTGACAGTTCCAAGATGATGATGATAATGATGATGATGGCCAT
Source organism: Drosophila mayri (assembly GCA_008042485.1). Classification (NCBI taxonomy): domain Eukaryota; kingdom Metazoa; phylum Arthropoda; class Insecta; order Diptera; family Drosophilidae; genus Drosophila; species Drosophila mayri. The sequence continues at coordinate 140,407 of VNJN01002138.1, read as the reverse complement.
CGTTTCACACATCATTAGGCCTGTCAGTGAATTTTACACGCTTCTCCCCTTTGAGCTCTGCATATTTTCGTTAAAGTATTCCACCTTTTTTATGTTGTGCTGCCAGACATAAAAAAATATATGTGTATATATATATTTCCCTTGGACCTTTTTTTCCTGTGGGTTGCTTGGTTACGGATCTGCGAGGTGCCGGTGCCAGGCTTAATTGGCATTTTGATATGACAGCACCGAAAGTCTGACTGGACTTTTTGCGGGTCTTAAAATTGAAATCATATTTTGGTCACCAGAATTTGTTGTTATTCAACCCAAAGGGAAATAAAAGAAAATAAGGAAGAGCAGAGAGTGGAGAGGGGGTACTTATTTGCATAATTTTGCTTGCCTTTTTTTATATACTTTATTTTGTTCCTTGTAATTAGTATACGCTGTTTTGGGAAACGTATCAAATTCAGTTTGGGTCCCTTTTTCACAATCTAGCTAATTGTTATTTATAGCAGGACCTCTCTTTTCTGAGGCGATACACACAAACAAATGGAATTAAGTTCAATTTAATGGGCTACATCTTATCGAATTGGTTTGTTTTTGTTGCTCTCCTGTGAATTTATGATGTTTGTTCGCCTGATTTAGTAGACACTCTGGCCAAATATTTGTCAGCCATCGAAGCAGGCAATTATTAATTGTTCGGACACACAAGAAGCAACAGAGCAGCATATCAGTGAGAACCATAAATCTCATAAATTACAGAAATCAGCATTTTCTTTTAAGAAAATCTCTGCAAAAATAAAGAAAACGTTGTTTAACTAATGTGCCAAAGCCAACACCATCTGCCTGAGAAGCTGGCATTTTCTCTCTGTTTTTCCAAAAACTAAGCTCCTCAAATAAAACTCTGCAAAAATAATCACAAAAGCCAGGGAGCCAAGGACAGGCATTTAAGGACGAAAGTCGAGACAAGAGGGAATGCATACACACACTCACGTACACTTGGCTATGCTTTAAAATCAAAAGTTTTAAATATGTATTTTGTTGGTTAACTTAACTAAAAACAGCTTAAATTGTATGAAAAAACATTAAATTAATGTCTTATGTGTACAATTCTATGTGTTCTTTCTCTTTGTGCTCTTTCTATTCTAATAAAACCTCCCGAACCGAACCCGAAATCCTATCCATATCCTCACCACGAATGTCCCTCAATCCCGATTTGGTTCTGCGCTCTTTTTTTTTGTTGCGAATCTGTAAGTTTTTGCCCTTACAGCTGCTCTGCTGGGCGCGCGGTTCCGGGCTGGCTCCAATGCCGGCATGCTGGGCCTCGGCGGCCTACCCGGCCTGGGCGGTCCGCCGTCCAGCGATGGTGATGCGGAGGCCGGTGAGGGCAATAACCTGGACGTACCCGCCGGCTGCAACATGGGCCGGCGACGTAGTAGAGCGGTCCTCTATCAACTGTCCGGTCACTATAAGCCGGAGAAGGGCGGTGTCAAGACCAAGTTGAAGCTGGGAAATGTGAGTATATCCGGCTGGAGGATGGGGATGAGGTGGAAAGGGAGGTGGAAGCTGCTGGTGAGGTGGACTAGGCAAGGATATGGCCATGTTGGCAGCCACAACAATAAGCTAGTCCCATGTCAAACTAAATTAAAATGTAGCTCCAGGATATTTAAAGTTATCTGCATATTTTAAAATTTTATTTCTCAAAAATTATACAAGTATTTTATTAAAACAGTATTTTATTTAAAGCAGTGCTCAAAGTTAAGAGCTAATTTATTTTCACTTGATTTATATATTTGAATTACCTTTAATCCACAATTTACTTGTTTTACGTATACGTGATTTATGCATACAAAATTTACGTATACTTGATTTTCTTATATTTAATTTTCCAACAAAATTCTTCTCCATATTAAATTTAAATCCAATTCAGTCACATTTCCCACCGTGCACCTTTACCATTAATGGAGTCTCAGGTGAAACGATGAAACCCAAGTGACTTTCATCATTTCAATTAGTTTGATCGAAAAATAAAAATGAAATCGGTTTTGGCCGCTAATCGCTCTAAAGGGTTTCAATTAATTTAATTCACTTTTCATGTTTTTACCGGATTTCGATTTAATTTGATTTCATTTCCTTCCGTTCTATTTCACAGAATTTCATGCATTCAACGGAAGCCCCGTTTCCGGAATACAAAACGCAGTCGATAAAAAAGTCACGCTTGATTCTGCCGCACTACGGGGTTTTCAAGGGCATCTGGGATTGGGTCATACTGGTGGCCACCTTCTACGTGGCGCTGATGGTTCCATACAATGCGGCCTTTGCGAAGGCCGATCGGCAAACGATGGTCTCCGATGTGATTGTGGAGGCACTGTTTATTGTAGGTGAGTGGATTGCTTTTTTTTTGCAGAGGAATAATGGGTATTATATGATTTTATTGTAAAAAATATTTGTTTTTTAAGAAAGCGATTTTAAAAGCATTGAAAAATAAAACGGAAAGTAGGAAAAGTCTACTTTTGGATAAAATGGAATTAAGTTAGAATTTATTGTTATATTATTATATTTAAGTTTTTCACTTGAAAACAAAGTGCTCTAGCTTCTTTTATTGTATCTTAAATAATATAAACTATTCTTAATATAATTTTAAAGCTCAGAAACTCATAAGAATTCAACAAACTAAAATCACAGCAAACTATTTATATTTAAATTTCAAAGTAACTACATTTTAAATTCCAATTTCATTGGTAATCTAAAAACTATTCCCTGTAAATCCCCAACTTGAACAGCCACCGTGCGAAGGGAGCTTAACCCATTCGCATCCGCAAATCGGACATCAATTGGTGTCCCTTTTATGGGCCACCTGTGGAACCCGGTGCTCCAATCATCATCATCGTCATCGGTGGGGGGTGGAATGGGGTTTAGGATGGGAATTGAATCTGTCTCGTAGGGGGAGAGAGCATTGTAAACATTGTTTCGCCGCTTACGTTTATTGTCGTTTTATTGCAGATATTCTGCTCAACTTCCGCACCACCTTTGTGTCGCGCAAGGGCGAGGTGGTCTCCAATTCGAAGCAGATTGCCATCAATTACTTTCGAGGCTGGTTTGCCCTGGACCTGCTGGCGGCATTGCCCTTTGACCACCTGTACGCCTCCGACCTGTACGATGGAGAGGTGAGTAATGGTCGTTACCCAGGCTTGCATAAATTTAAGCCCCAAACAAGCCTTGAATTATTCAAGCCAGATTTGCATGTATATTATTTTTTCGATGCATGTAAAAAAAGTTGGTATGCTACATGGCTTTACTATTTCCAAACTAATTTTCCCTTAAACTATGTTTGGTAGAAAATTCTTTACAAATTGACGAAATCCCCATTTGAAGCTTTCCCTTTTTGCCACTGACATTAATCATTTATGCCACAAATTTCAAGTGGTAAATGGCCTTAAGAGATTTGCATAAAACTGTTTTTGGCCGCCACATGCATTATGCATACTCCCAAAGTTTACAGCTTTCGGGTCGGTGGGGGACGAGGGGTCACTTAATCGGATTATATGGGAAAAAGTGTGCAGTTGGGGCAGAAAATTTACAATTTATTTGATTTTGTTGTGGCAATTAGGTTAGCAGTTAAAGTCCTCATAGAAAGTTTGTCTTTGATAGAGTCAGAACAGGAAGAAAAATATGTATGTAAGGGAATTATAAATTCGTCCATTTAATTCTTGCCTTTTGTGGCCTTAATATTCTGGCATTTATTTGTTAAAAGTTTATAAATAAAGCATTGTAACAGCAGCTTTTCATATTGCCAAGGCTTCATTCTTTTAGAATATTTTATAAATTAAATAAGCTTTAAATGCTTCTTGAATTTTGTAGGCAAATAAGCCATTTAAATTGGTCTCTTTGAAGCATTTTATTGTCATTTTATTATTTAGTTATTCAACCGAAATATGCGTGTTTAATATTCAGCTTTATTATGAGGTTAGTAACACTTTAAAATGATTTAACTGCTAATAAACTGGATTTTTTCTGAAGTATTTTTCAGCCTTTAAGCCTTTTTATTTTTTTTTATTTTCCAATGATTTAAATCCATTTCAAACATTTTTAGCCAACTCTTTAACCCATTTTAGGTGGCACAAAAAGGGCCAGAGCTCAGCTCAGCACTTGACCACTTTGGAGCCGCTAGTTGACGCTCATTAAGCCGCTTACATTGGCCAAAGCCTCCCCCGGCTGAGTGTTCCGGCTGGCTCGCGTTTTAATTACAAGCCAAAGTTGTCACAGCAAGGTTGTGACCCAAATGTGCAGCAAAGTCAGCGCGAATTTATATATATTTTTAAATCTCACTCTCTTGCGAAAGTGTGTCATTTTTTTTGCCAGGAGCTGACGGAAGCTTAAAGCCCTGAGTGCAATTATAATGACATTGGCCGATGTCCACAGAGTCCGGAGTCTGGCGGTTCCGAGTGGCCAGACCCTCGAGCGGTTGTTGCAGGACAATGGCGCAGTTCTTGAATCGGGCTTATGTTATCCTGCCGGGCTCCCTGGCTGCCTGGCTGGCTCTCCTCCTGTGAAGTGGTCAGCGCTCTGATTGCGGCAAGTAGAGAACGCTGTCGTTGCCTTCATTGACAGTCCAAGGATATCCTGGTCAAGCCACCAAATGCCATTACAGTAGAGCTTTCTTTGGTTTATAAGGAGAGCAGATAATAATAATAATTTTTGAGTACAAAAAATTTAAAGACGAATTTATTTATTTAGAAATTCTTTAAGAAACATTTTTTGAAGGATATTTTGTGCTTTATTATTACCTCCTTTATAAATGTTTAATATTTTAAAATGTTTAGCAACTTGTATCTTACACTATCTTTTGATAAAGAATTTCCTCTGTACAACCTGCCTTGTTGTGGGATTATCTTTTGCGCTAAATTTTCGTTCGAACTCATGTTCCATTGATTTTTCTGAGGTTTTCTTTCGCGCGTTTCTTTGCCAACTTCCGATTGATACACTGATCAAATAAAAGGCGCCATAGCCCCCTGCCCGGTCTTCTTTCGGCAACTTCCGCTTGAAGAATTATATATAAACTCGTACAAATATGTATCGAGAGAGAGATAGAAAAGTTTTCGGGGGCAAAATCAGAGGCGTGTGCTAAGCTGCTGACACACAGAAAGTTTCGATAAAACTTTAATGTTCTCTAATTGTAAAAATTTGTGACACTCCCGCACCCGAAAAAGTTGGGCCAAAAAGTCATTTATGAATGTGTATTTGGGGGCTAAAACTTTTACATTTTTATACAGTCTTGATATTTATTTTTCGCTTGCTAATGCACTTGAAACTTTTGCATATTTAGTTTATGCCGAAGTTTTAATTATCCTTGGGATCCCAAAAAGGCAGTCAGTCACTGGGAAATATTCGGAATGTGGGAGAGAGGAGGAAGTTTCCTTGCTACAAAGTGAAAAGTAAACAAAGAAAAGCGTGAGGCAGCGGAAACTTTACCCAGAGAGGTAGAGAGAGAGAGAGAGAGACGGTGTTTAGAAGGGGGGAAATGGAAAAGCAGGCGCGCGGAAAACTCAGACAGAAAGTGAAAGCGCAGCATAAATTGCAACGTGAATTACAAGTCGCCTTGATGTTGTTTTTCCTTTTTCTCGTTTTGTTTTTCCCAAGCAGACACAAATCCCACGCAATTTGTACAGTGAGTTGTTAGAAAAGTCTGTCATTCGGGCAACTTTAAGGGATATTAATCATTTATTTACATCATTTATTAAGTGCGGAAAGTGCTTTTAAAATGTTAAATATATACGAAACAGAATACAAGGAATGCTGAATAATTGGAGACAAATTTTCATCACAAATTTAAACTTTAGTTTATTCCCTTTCTGTTAAATACCACGATTTTATTTTCCAAGGTTTATAGATAATTTTCAAGATGATTTAATTTATTTTTAGGGTTTATTTTTGACTTTAAAATATCCTTAAAAGATATTTCCAACAAAAAGCATTTAATTTTATATGAAAATCCTTTGCTTGTCAGCTAAAGTTAAGCTTTTGTTATAAGTATTTTTATGACCTTCTATACTTTACGACTGTAGACTTGATGTCTCATTCTTTTGGAACGCACTGTGTGTGCAATAGTGCGTAAGGACTGCAAATGAAAGAGAAAAAACGAGGACGTTGCTAGCTGTCTGTCTGTGGCTCTATTGACGCTCTGGCTAAATGCCGAGGCTTAAATTGTTTGTTAGACGACGCCCACCTTGGTTTTTCTACCACTTTTGTTACCTTTTCATCACTTTTCCTCTAAGGCTGCTCGAGATTATTGAGTTCGAGAGGAGCATAAGGGTTGAAAAATGTCCTTTCCAGGACATCAATGAGTTAACAGGCAGGAAAAGTAATAAATATTAATAGGAAATAAATATTATTAAATAAAATGTTTTTTAAGAGGAAATAGTATCTCTGAGGCGTTCAAAAATGTATTTTTCTATGTAAATATTTATATTTTCGTAGCTATTTGTTTTTCTCTGTGTATCTTAAAGCCAACGCTTCGTCAGCGGCAATCACGAAAGGAAATAAAAATTTCCATCTAAGGTTAAACGACGGCATTAGCCTTCAATTTACTCAAGTTCCGCGCTGGGGTCAGGCTCGCCCTTCTTCGATAAGCTTGTTTATGTTTGCATTAGACTCTTAAGGTCCCCCACCCTTCCCAATTTGGCTCCACTTCATCTTTTTATATTTTGATGACATCCTTTAGGTCCCTTTTTCCTCTTTTTTTTGTTGTCATTGGCATGCGGGCTCTATTTTTGGGAAGTTGTCAAATTTTTGTGCGTTTTTTAGTGGACCCTTTGGCAGGTCAAATGCACATAACAAAAAATATAGAGATGCCCGGGAAAGTATGATACAAAAAATGGGTCAGTGAGGCACAGAAACAGGACAAACGTGGGGGAAAAAGTTGGGGAAAAGGTAGAAAAATATGGCAAGGGAAAATAGTAAAGAAAAACTGACACCAAACCAAAATAATGGGCGACGCGTAACGCGAAAGGGGCGTGCCACTCGCAGTCCATCATTGTTCGCTTACATTTTAACAACCTTGAAGTGGACCAACCGCCTATACATAGTTTTTGTTCAATGTTTTTTGTTGATTTTTTGCATATTTTTTTCGCCGCAGGAATCGCACATCCATCTTGTGAAATTGACGCGTCTGCTGCGGCTCGCTCGCCTGTTGCAAAAAATTGATCGATACTCGCAGCACACGGCCATGATACTGACATTACTGATGTTCTCCTTCACGCTGGCCGCCCATTGGCTGGCCTGCATCTGGTATGTGATAGCGGTCAAGGAGTACGAATGGTTCCCCGAAAGCAACATCGGTGAGTATGTGTGCGAGGGTCCTTGGTATACAGTTACAGGTTCTCTGCAGGTACTGGGAGCTATAGGTAGCTACACCTGTGGGTCGAAATAATAGATAGATTTCTTTGAATTTTAATTATTTATTATACATAACTTTATAGTTTAATTTTATCTTAATAAACTAGCTAAGTTACCGGAAACTACTTCAAATGGAGACTATTCACCCACTATTCATCTTCTATTATTTTAACCACAAGTGTAGCTCGAACCTGTGTGGCTGTGCATCTGTGCTAACGGTAATTTGGTTAGTTGGTTAGTCAACAGTAAAGGGCAGAACTTCACTCCCTTCCAACCCCCCGCATATCCTGGTAAGCTAACTGAATTTTCCACCTCCCTGGGGTGGAAAATTCACCTCAACCAGGCACTCGTACCACCCCAACTACACGTGTGGTTAATGTATATTGTGTTAGTCGGGTTTAAAGTTTGGTTACGGATTAGCGCACATCGCATCAAATCGAATCAAATCACCGGGGGCCACAATTGGGGGAAAATGGGGAGCATTTATGACATACAGTTGAGGGGAAGATATTAATATAAATAAAGAAATAAAGGAATATATAAAACTTATTCTGAAAATTTAGAGGGAAATATACAAATTATTCTGAAAATAATACGAAGATTTTAACATTATCCGAAGATTTTAAATTTATAACAATGATGATAAATATTTGTATAATGATTTTTTCTACAAGTTTGTTACATTTTATTCATTTAAAAAAACCCTATAGCCTTTATATTTTTGTTTATCACATTTTATATATGTTTTTTTAATTAAAACTCGTCATAAAAATCTTTGATTTATTTAAATTTAATTACAAAGAAAATAAAGGCTTTTAAATCGTTACAAAATACATTAAAAATTCTACAAATAATTCCTCTCCAATGCTATTGTCTAAAAACTTAACAGTCCTCATACAATATATATTTCTTTCTGACACTTAATCAGTGGGTGGAAAAATCTGCCAAATTGTTAGTTGACAGACACGAAAAGTTAGTTCCGTTTGACGTTTCCGGTCCGGACTTACAACTGCTTCTTGCCGGATTTTTGGCACGAGTTTTGCCAACTTTGATGGACAAACTGGAAGATGTCTAAAAAGACGTTGGCTATGCCTTTGGGGCGAAAAAGTTAAGGCCCAACGCGCACGCCGTCATTGTCAATTTGATAAGCCCAATTTGTTTGGGCCACAAATTGTAATTAAACGCCGTACTAAACAAGTTTTCTTCTCTGTTTTCTCTGTTTTTTTCTCTCCTCGTTTTTTCGCCCCCTTCTTCCCGTCGTATTAAATGCCTCAAGTATTCTTCACAGGTTGGCTGCAGCTTCTGGCGGAGCGGAAGAACGCCTCTGTGGCCATTTTGACCACAGCGGAAACTTACTCCACGGCCCTGTACTTCACCTTTACCAGCCTGACATCCGTGGGATTTGGCAATGTTTCGGCTAATACCACGGCCGAAAAGGTCTTCACCATCATCATGATGCTCATCGGCGGTGGGTACTCCTTATAAATATATGTATAAATTTTTGGGTCAAATATTTTGCTGAAGGAATTTTAAGGTTAAGGGAAAAAGGGTATATTGCTAACCGTAAATTTAAGGATATCGTTTCCTTTTTAAGCTTGACAATTTAAGGTAAATCATGTCTTAAGTGAGGGGATATTTTTTAGATGGGAAGAGCTGTAAATTGAGATAAAATAATTATGATTTTAAGCTTGGGTGGGGGTGTAGTTACTTATATTATTTATTTTAAAGGTATTAAATTAGAACTTAATACTGAAACCTCTTTTGTAAATTTATCTAACATACATTTTTGTATTTTTGCTTTACTTATATATATTTTTGTTATATTCTTTTATTTATATGCTGAAAAAAGCAACTAATAATATTCTTTAAGCTTTTATTGCCACTGAAATTATGTAATTTTTGGCTCTATTTCTTATTGCCATAATTATATATTACAAATATCTATATCTTCAATGAATTCGGGAGTTATTCAAGCCAAAACTGAACTCCTTTTGCCAGAACGAAGCTCAATTGTGGGCTTATTTCTTATCAAAATAATAACATACCACGACTTATGAGGGTCTAGAATATATGAATTACCTCATATATGTGAAATACTCTTCCCTAGAGAGGACAGAGTAAAAATCACAGAACGTGCGGCCTTAATAATGGTCATTACTTTTTTTTTTAGGCCTACTTCTTCAGATTTAATGATATATTATATATCCCTCCATCCGTTTCATTAAACAGCACTGATGCACGCCGTGGTCTTCGGTAACGTGACTGCCATCATCCAAAGGATGTATTCGCGCCGCTCGCTCTACGAGAGCAAATGGCGCGACCTAAAGGACTTTGTGGCCCTGCACAATGTGAGTATTTTTGCAGCTGGCCAAGGGAGGGAGGGAAGGGGGGCTTGAGGGATTGAGACCGCAGGGAGCCCCACGGGAGTGCCACTCGATGGATTTTATTAGAATGCAGTGCACATTTTCCATATGCCATGCAACGCTGGGCAGGAAATGGAAATGGAAATGGTGCTGCTGCTGGGGGGTAGCCCAAGGCCGTGAATTGCTGATTCCACTGGAATATCATCCTGCAGCAGCACTGGCAACCCTTGTGTGTTTGCCACCTGTTGCTGTCGTTTGGGGGGCAAACTTGCTTGTCGCTCTATTAGGCAGCCCACGCGACGTATACGCAATGTGCGCCCAAGCAGCGCACGACGTCGCGTATACGCCGCGTATGCGCTGCACAATTAAGCGCATTTGTGTGTCTCTCAACCGCGAAATGCATGCAAATGAAGTGAAAAGTAGCGCGCATAGCAGCTCATTAAACGCTAAGATGGCAAACGGAAAAAAAGGAAAGCGAAAAAGGGAAACGGGAAAAGCGGAACGAAAGCGAATGCAATTATAATTTATGATCTCTTCATTACAGATGCCCAAGGAGCTGAAGCAGCGCATCGAGGACTACTTTCAGACCTCCTGGTCCCTCAGCCATGGCATTGACATATACGAGGTAAGCAGTGCGTATCCTGTATTCTGTAACTTACCCCCTCAGGACACACGTCCATTTCGCTTCGATTGACTGTGTGTTATAAATCATGCATATAATACACTGGGGAAAATCACTTAATACGAGAATAATAATAAGGAAAAATAAAAGCTGGAAAAAACTGAAATATTTTCCTGAGAATAAGTATTTTTTTTATTTTTATTACAAGAACATATATTCAATATATAGTAGTTTTTCCTTTCAGCAAAACTTTTCCCTTTGAAAAAACTCTTTTTTCGTAGTATAGTTTTTGCCCCCAAAAAAATGATTGGCAAAGTTGTCGACACAGCAGTCTATCGCTGACTTCGACTTGACTGACTTCACTCAAACTGCAGAATCGGAATCAGAATCAGTTTCAGTTTCGTCTTCGGCTTGTTTCAGGACCAGAGCCGGCGGCTGGCTTTCCTCTCCGATAAATGTCGGAGCCTTTAATTAAGCAAATGACCGTGGGGTTAACACACCGAACTCCGGGCCGGGACATGTGTGTGACTTATTGATTGGCTTCGGGTCAAATGCCAGCTTTGATTGGTCATCCATGTCGTCCAGGTGGAAATGCCACCTCATTGCCACTGCAGAAAAGTTCAAATTAAATATCGAAATTGTATGCGGGAGGGGGGGAAGGAGAGAATGAGGCACTTTTCTGTGGCTTTCCATTGTTTCGCCTGGTCGTGTGTGGCCCTCGGGGCGGTATCTATATTTTAATTAAAAATTTGTACAATTACATTAACTTTCGCAGAAGCGGAAGGGAAGACAAGTCATTTGTGTGCCTGGCCTTATCTTCTGGCTGAAAGCTGTCAAGAGCATTAAGCGAGGGGCTCCTCACCCTTACCAGTTTTTCCTGCTCTTTTTGCTAATTTAGTTGCTTTCAGTTGTCTCTTGTTATTTTGATCGCATACAGCTGTTTGTGTTTTCCTTGGTTTTTGTTTATTTTTCAACGACTTTATAGCCTAGAGCTTGAGGGGGGAGGGTGGAAAACTTATTCTGCGGCATGGAAATAGCTGATTCTTTGGTCAAGAGCGGAATCAATCATCGGCCCTGGCTTGCAGTTGTGAACTTCAGCTCGTTGAAACTTTCCCACTGCCACCGGGTATCAGCCAGGTGAACGAGGAAAACTTTCATTTTTCCCCCCACCAAACTCAAACTTTGGTCCACTAAAAAGGCCAACTGTGAAGCTGCAAAAGTGCAGTTTCGAGCGAAAGAGCTGAGTTTTCACCCGCTAATTGCTATTAGCGCGAGCAATGCCAAACTTTGTCTCTCTCTGTCTCTATATCCCTCTCTATCTTTCTTTTAAAAGTGTTAATTAAAACCTCTTCAAATAATTTCCACTTTTATCTCTGCGGCCTTGTTACTTGCTCAAGGGGGGAGAGGCAGCTGCCTTGTTGATATTAGTTTATGGTCAGGCCATAAAGTCGGGTTTTGTGCAGCTGGTGTCCTTTTTGAAATATAATATAAATAATCCTTTAAGGATGATTTCACGAAAATACTAAAACTTAAATCTTGGGGGAGTTGTTTTAAAATATACTTAAAAATTTTAGAGATTTGGATTTTTACTGGATTAAAGTTTATCGAGCGTTAAAACGCAAAGTGTATTATTTTATTAGTTATACAATATTTTTATAAAATGTAATATATATATTTTCTTTTCGATTTTATTAGCTTGTTAGAGCTTTTATTAATTAATACAAAGCCTCTTTCAGGATTGGATATTGTGTTAAATAAGTTTTAGCTAACAAAACTTTTAGAAATTAAACCATTTTAATTGTTTATAAAATTCTATGTTTATTCCCACTTCTGAATTATATTCTATATTTCTTTTAAATTTTTGGTTGATAATAATTATTATATAAAAATAATTGTGTCATTTTATAAATTCATTGTTTTATGATGATTTATTAAGCATACTATATCCCAGCTTAAGTATTCATTATTACTCCTTGAACATAAGCCGGCATTAACTTTATAAATCTCAAAAAAATCCCCCCTGTTCTTCTGGTTTTCACCTCTATATCTTTACTATATAATTCCAGCACGTGTTTTTCTTTGTCATATATATACATATAGAAATATATTTTTTAGCTTCAGGCTGCAAATTAATTAGCGCTTATGCTTTTGCAGACTTCTCCTTTTTTCCTCCACTATATAGCCTTTGAAGTCGGCTGACGGCTGTCGGCTGTCAGTCCATAAGGCTAAGTGTCAGTTAGCCGGCGATATGATGATGGCAGAAATGCTAAACACTCGTCTTAGCGGGCATTTAGCATTTGAGCAGCAATTAAAAACAGATTTTCGACTCTCGCCGGAGTAAAGCCATTGAGGAATGCTGACTGACATCGCTTAAATGGAATTTAATTTAATTACGAAGCCAAACATGAAATATGCACAAACACACACACATACACACGAGACGGAGACCTGTCGATGCCACACAAATTATGGCGCCGAAAAGGGGCGAGGTGGAAAATGGGACGAAAATTGGTGGAAAATGGTTGGGTTGAGAGTTTGGAGGGGCTGTGGCACTAAATTAAATTGTTAATTTATTGCGCACGAAAATTAACTGGCGAAAATGTCGGCGTTTGGCGCCAAGTAAGAGCCAAATGATGTTGAATTTTGGGGCTGGAAAAGGACGAACACACTTTAAGAAGGGCTTTCTGGCCACTGTGTGTGTGCAATTAATGTAAAATATTTTACACTTCTCTGCACACAAAAAGAGACAGCACAGCATGGAACATAAATAACAATTCTTTGGAAATTTCCCTTTGGGGAGTCAGCAAAAAACAAAAAAGGGGAAATGGCCAGAGCTCACAATAAAACCAACAAAAGTCTGGCTAAAACTTTCAACATATTTTCCATGTTTAGCTCCGCTTGGTTAGCCGAAAGTTTCCTTTTATTTCAGGACACTCAAACCCTCTTTAAAAAATATACATTTGTTTTGCGGAATGCCATGACATCTATGTATGTGTTTTGGGCCAAAAATATTTGCATTTAATGTTTGGCATGCGTTGTGAATTTTTAATTATGAAACAGAAAATGACCCAGTCAGAGTTTCGAAATTGATTTAGTTCATTGTGGCCTTAATTAATGTGCAAACACACGCCGGACTCCAGAGTTTGCGGAACTATTTACGCAATTAAGTGCAATCTGATTTGCTATTACTATATATTTTGTGGTAATCCCCTCGCATATAGAGTCATATTCCAGTAAATTGGGCAACCACAGGGTTTTGCGGACACAAATTATGCGTTTTTCGTGCGTATGCATAATATTCCAGAGTAATCAGAGTAGAGTTTCCATAGCAATGTATATGGGATATACATATGGATAAGAGCCGAGACAAAAGTCAGCAGGAAAAAAGGGAAAAAATGGGAACAGGGAAACGGGGGAAATGGAAAAGCGGGTATGTAAACAAGCAAGATGCAAATTCTTCCTCAATTTTCATGTTAATCCCGAAACACCGACAATTCCCATCCAATACACTTTGAATGAACCAAAGGAGAAAGGAAGTAACGAGAGATGGTAGTGCCAGCGAGGAAAAAAGGAAAAATATAATTATACCCTGAGCAAAGGTAGCAGGAAAATCAACAGGATACCTGGTTTTTCCTAAAAAAGATATTTATTTTGGTACTTAAAATGAATTATGCTACAAATGCAGACGATTTGTTATTAAATAAATTTATTTATTAATCTTTTTATACAAAAAACATTTTATGGAATTGTATCTTTACTTCCAAGAAAATATAGGGTGTCCTTATTCGTTTCCCAAATATTTGTCACTACTTCCCTCTTGTATTACATATTGCAGATGAATAACAAGCAAGACCAGATAAGCTAAAGCATTTCCCTGGTGCCAGAGTAAAATAATGCCAAGCATTTCCCTTACAATTTTCATGCGATTCAATTTTCACGTGAATATTCACCAAGCTCTCTCCCTTTTTGTCCCTCTCAGTCTTTCTTGAGGGCTATAGAGCGAGTGTGTACTTGTGCTGCTTATGTTTGCCTCTCCACTCACCTTTAACTCACATTTTTCCTGGCTTTTCTTTCTCATTCCAGACGCTACGCGAGTTTCCCGAGGAGCTGCGTGGCGATGTCTCCATGCACCTACATCGTGAAATATTACAGCTGCCGATATTCGAGGCGGCCTCCCAGGTGAGTTTGAGCCGACACTGACAGAAGGCACTTGGGGTTGGAAATTAATAAAAGCGAAAATTCTTTCGTTACCTGGAATAGCCTTGAAAATGTCAAGAAAATATATTACAAATATTTCACAAGTTACAAAATAAAACACATTAACACAAAAGATGTCAAAATACAATTTTAAGAATTCTAAAAATATATATGTAGATTATTTTAAGCTTATATTTTCCCTCAGTGCACCTCAGCGACTGCTCTTTTTCCAGGGGTCGAAGTATATGTCGCTTTGAAAGCGATTCACCTTCAGACAAATGGAACGAAATGGCTGCGATGGCAAAATAATCAGCAGCAATGGGACAGGGAATAGCTGTAGGGGAAGGGGCGGGAGGGAAAGGTATAAAGAAGAGCCACCCCCAAACAACAGGTGGGGGTCAGGTAAAAGGAGGCGATGAAGGCCATGCGAGCAGTCAAAAGTTAACTGCGGGCTTAACTGAAACGTTTTTGGGCTTCGTACGGTTGGTCCTTTGTCGCACTCAAGCTCTAACGCACACACACACATAAAACACAACCACAAGCAAACAAGAGCAGAGACACACACAAGCACACACAACACTTAGAACGCCTTATGGCCATGGACAGGGGTGTAGATGCCTTACTTTAAGGGGTTTAAATACAGGAAAGGTTATATAGAATTATGGAGGAATTTTTAAAGATTTTTAAACAGGGTAAAATGAGCTTGAATGGTGCGTCATTTAATATATTTAATTTGTTTCCTTTTGAGCATAAAAATAAAAGAGGTCCTTTTAAAAATTCTATAACATTAAAATTCATTTATAGAAACCCAAAGTTCAAGGTAATTTCCCTTTAAATTGAAATCAAACCATGAAATATGATTTTTCAATCCCCCTCGTGGGGTATCCTTTGGCTACGTCCTTGGGCACAGGTGAAATTTCCGAGCCATCGCATTGAGGCTTGTGCTCTGGCTTTGGCCTCTTGTGGGCCTCGGGTTCCTTCCATATTCGTTTGACTGAAGCGAAGCATGAAAAAGGTTTTTGGCCAGCAGCAGAAGCAGGAGCAGCAGCATCCCAGCAACCGAGCATCAGAAGAGCCAGAGTTTTGTACGCAAAAATCCCCGGGTGCAGCAACAAAGTGTGGTCGAGTCGAGTAGTTTTCCAATGCCCAATGTCAATACCCTTGTCAACCGCCGAAAAGCTTTAATGGTGTGCTTGTCCTTGTTTGTGGGGGGGAAATCATTTGGGTAAAAGCAGACCAGGCTTAGGCTAGAGATTGTGCAGTAATTGATTTCTCATCCACGGTTCAACTGCTGCCAAGAGATCGTTCGTTCGTTCGTTCTGTGACCCAAAGTGAAAACAATTGCAGATGAGTTCAAAATTGATTCTATCTTCGATAGACAATGGCCCTCTTTAGATGGGCTCCAATTGATTTCTATGGCTTTGCAAATATTTTGATTGAATAAAAATAAAGGGGGCAGAATATTCAAAGCACGAAAGGAATGCCACCCAGGGAGATCAAAGCTTTAAATTCTTGAGAGTTTCTTTGGTAACCATAAAAATATATTGGGGAATTTCAATCAAAATTTAACAGAAACCAGCATTTTTACAAATTGCTTATTCTAAATGTGATTTATGAATAGAATACTTATTTGTTTTTATAAAATATAAATATTATAAGAAAAATATTATAGCAAAGATTAAAAATATTTAATTCAGAATTCTTTGCTTATTCCTTATAAAAAATAATATTCCAAAACTTCCCCAAATATAATATAATAAATAGAGTTTTCCCCTAAGTTTCCTCTCCTTGTAAGACTCCCATTTCAGTCATTTCTATACGAGATGCTAATGCGATTGCGGTTAACTTTGTTAAAGGGATCAGGGCCAAAAGGCAAGACAGTTTGGCACCTAATGAAATGCAGCTCAGGCCAAGTTAGAAAACAAACAAAACGGAACGAATTGAACCACCGAATGACCGGACAAAAAACAGGGAGAAAAAAGCCAGGCACCGACAAAGGCGGACTGCAAACATTAATAAAGCTTATTCAGAAAGGCAAAGTAACGCAAACAAAAACCACTCAACAGTTATAAGCGCGCTTTAAGCCACTTTTCGTGGCGGTCCTGGGGGGGTGGTGGAGACTGAAGAAGGGGTGGCGAAACCACAGGACACATTCCGGGGCAAGGACACACAGCTGTTGCCGTTTTGTTTCATTGCGCAAATAAAACTCAGCGACCCCAGGCAGCGCAGGCTGAGATAAATGCTAAATGCTAAATGCTTCTGACCGCGAAACAACACAATTCCTGACTAAAACAGAATTTGTACTCTATATATATCCTTAACTATATATGTATGTTTCCTTGCAGGGCTGCCTGAAACTCTTGTCGCTGCACATTAAGACAAACTTTTGTGCGCCAGGCGAGTATCTGATCCACAAAGGCGATGCCCTCAACTATATTTACTATCTGTGCAATGGATCGATGGAGGTGATCAAGGACGATATGGTGGTGGCTATTTTGGGTGAGTGAGGTGTTAAATATCTTGATTTTGAGGGTCGGTTTCATAAGAGTTTATTTCAAACTATGAAAAGTTATAATTTATTCATTTCCTTTGATTAAATTTTTTTGAGGAAAATATAGCTCTAAAAACTTAGCTCTCTTTTTTCTCTGCATTTTATTTTCCCATAAAACCAAATAGATCTACATTTCTTTGGCAAATATTATTAATTAATTTCTGCTTTTACTGATTCCTGTTTATATTTACCAAAAAATACATGTTATTCTTCAAAATTAAATTTAATAAAAACGGTTTTTCATTTCTCAATATTTTCCTTTGATTTTCCATTATCGATTGTTTGTAATGCTTACAAAAAATGTTCATTTTGTTTATATTTCGCCGTCTGTTGAACTCTATCAGTTCATTCGCTTCTGGGTTGGCTGCCAGAATTCCATTTACACTTTGGCCATGACAGTAAGGCAGTCATCTGCTTGTTTATTCATTCATGGCAGGCAGTGTCATCAACTCGAGCACCGCCATCAAGTTGGTCTAGTACAACTTGGCCCCTCCAGACAAATGCCAGGCTCTATTTTTATGCTCATTGATTCCCACGTTTCCACGCTCCCCACTGACCTTTCTGCTTGCTTATCTCTCCCTATGCCCCATCTACAGGTAAGGGCGACCTGGTGGGGTCCGACATCAACGTGCATCTGGTGGCCACCAGCAATGGCCAGATGACCGCCACCACCAACAGTGCTGGCCAGGATGTTGTCGTTCGCAGCAGCAGCGATATTAAGGTAGGACGAAGCCGGCCGGATCTCTCCTCCACCAGAACTCCGGGGCGGGGCGGGGCAGCTGTGCAGTAATTAAATAGAATTTATTTTTATACCAGGCTCAAGGGTAGACGTGAATGGAATGCATTCGTATGATAGTCGAACATCCAGCAACCGGAATTCATTGTGGGAAAGAGGATTTTAATTTTCAATGAGGGACACGTGTATTTTAATATGTTCTATGAAAGCGAAGCCTTGTTTAATATAACAGCTTTTGGTATTAAAAAAAGGAAATTAAAGGATGTTCAGGGGGTGTCCTGGAAATATCCTGTTTAATTTAATGTATAAAAAGCACCTTATTTTGACCCAGTGAATAACCACTTAAGCCAGCAAATAGACTCCCACATGCGAGTCCTGTCTGCTAGTTTTCTCTTAAGTTTAATTATATTTTTATCGAGGTCTCCGAGGCTCTTTAAAGATTAGGCTTGCTGCAGTTTAAGCCAGTTGTTGCTTGTCGTAAACTTTATCTTAGCCCAAGCAGAGGGACTGGGGCGAAAGGTCTCCAAGGTTTCAAGATGAGTGCACAGCAGTTTGAATTTCGCCTGGCATTCCTGGCTTTTCTTTTTTGGTTCTTATTTATTTTTTGGCTTGGAGTCAATGGGGCTTGAGTGTCTGAGGCTTGGGTTTGGTTTCCCTCAGCCTCTCTGGCTCCCTCCCTCTGGTCTACAATTACTCGTTTACTCTTACTAATTATGGCAATAATCTCGAGGCAGTTCAGGTTTCAAAAGCTTCACGCCTAATTAATTGTCTGGCAGCTTTTGGTGGGGTGGCAATAATTAAGCGGAGAATTTAAAACTTGATTGTAGCTTAATTAGTTGAGGAATGTGCTTAATTTATGCATAGTTTGGCTCCTTCTACTCTTCTTACTGAGGAAATCCCCACTTTGTTCCTTCCTTTGTTTTGCTGTATTTTCTTCGTTTACCTTTTGCTTTTTATCTCGTGTTTATTTGCATGTCTGCCTTGGCGGAATAAAGTGCAGACACTGCGAGCCGCATCTGCCATCTTCCGCCACTTCGTGCAAACAACACGGCGAACGGGTCGTATGAGTGATACTTGAGGCGCCAGCGAGTGTGTTTGTTTGCGTTTGGGGGGTGTGAGGGGTGTGTGCTAGGGGTGTGGGTGTGTGTGGAGAGAGTGTGTAAACGCCAAGATGGCGCACTCGAGTTTTGTAAAGAAGACGCCAAGGCGTCAACATTACCAAGAGGGAAGGGCTTAACAAGGAGTAAAGTCGAATAGGAAATACCCTAAGTGTACTTAGAGGGAGGAAAAACTGCATTAATGGTAATTTTCTTAGGAGATTTTCTTCTTTATACCTCTCTTATTTTAAGAAAGAGCTTTTACTGGGAAATGATTTAATTAATCCTAAGAAAACTCTTCAGAAAATGGATATTTTTAGCTCTTTAAATATTTATGAGAGGAAAATCAATTTCCTGGGGAAATTAAGGAAAATTAATCAGAAAAAAGTAACCCACAAAAGCATCCTTCTAGCCTCATTATCCTTGAGATACTCTTACCATAAGGCCGCGCTTACACGCAGTTTAAGCTTTTTCCATCTTGTTTATGGGCGCAGAAACAACAGCTGCCACGCCCCCACCCAACCGAAGTGCATAATCGTTTAACGTAAAAACGGCTTTTGACTTACTTGCCACGAGTTTTCATTTTCCATTCTCACATGTTTTTCCATTTTCCTTTCCCCCACTCTCTCTTTCTCGCAGGCTCTCACCTACTGCGATCTGAAGTGCATCCACATGGGCGGTCTGGTGGAGGTCCTGCGACTGTATCCGGAGTACCAGCAGCAGTTCGCCAACGACATCCAGCATGATCTCACCTTCAACCTCAGGGAGGGCTATGAGAACCAGGACTCGGACATTGGGCCCTCGTTCCCCCTGCCGAGCATCTCAGAGGATGACGAGAATCGCGAGGAGGCCGAGGAGAATGGCAAAGGCGATAAGGATAATGGCTTGGGAGGAGCAGCAACTGGTGCCTCCCCGCTGCATAATCTCACAAATTCCCCGCTTCACGCCGCTCGTTCGCCGCTGCTGGGCATGGGAAGTCCCCGGAATCAGAGGTTACATCAACGTGGGAGGTCCCTCATAACCCTGAGGGAGACGAATAAGCGGCATCGAACACTGAATGCTGCCTGCAGCCTGGACAGGGGTTCCTTTGAAGAGCCCGAACCCCTCGAAGAGGAGCAGCAGTCGCAGGGCAAGCGGCCTTCCTTGGAGCGATTGGACTCACAGGTGTCGACGTTGCATCAGGATGTGGCCCAGCTGAGCGCCGAGGTGCGTAATGCCATCAGTGCCCTGCAGGAGATGACCTTCACCTCGAACGCCATGACATCCCACAGCAGCCTCAAGTTCCCGCCGGCCAGATCCATACCCAATATCAGTGCGATGCCGGCCACCAGGGTGGGCGATGCCGTGGCGCAAGGCTTGCTGGGACATATGGGTGTCCTGGGTGCCGCCGAAATGGCGGCCATGCAGAGAAGTTCATCGCATCCGCCTGAGGTGTGGGGACGGGATGTCCAGCTGCCCACCAGCAATACGGCGAGTTCCAAGGCACCCTCTCCGTCGCCGGTGGAGCCCAGCAAGAGCACCACCAGCCGAAGCTGCCAGACGGACTTCTATCGCATCGATTTTCCCACCTTCGAGCGCTTCGTGCTGGCCAATCCCCGCCTGGTCCTGGGTCTCCTGGGCATCGAGCCCGCCATCAAAAATGAAATGGATCTCCTGCAGCAAAAGCAAACCCTGCAGATCTCACCCCTGAACACGATAGACGAGTGTGCTTCCCCGGCGGATACCAACTTGGCCAGCTCCAAGGAGCGATTGATAACCTCGGCAGGAGGGGCACCGCCTGCAGGTAGAGTCTACCCGCCATTGGATGATGAGAACTCGAATGACTTTCGGTGGACAATGAAGCACTCGGCCAGCCATCACAGTTGCTGCAAGAGCACGGATGCCCTTCTAAGTCCCACAGAGGAGCAGCCCTCACTTCCTGTGCTTCCAGCAGAGGTGGCTCCGCCTCCGGCGCCTGTCCCTGAGCGCTCCTCGAAGCGGAGCATACGAAAGAGTACCAGCGGCAGCAACTCCAGCCTGTCCAGCAGCAGTTCCAGCTCAAACAGCTGTCTGGTGTCGCAGAGCACTGGCAATCTGACCACGACGAATGCCTCGGTGCACTGCAGCCAGAGCAGTCAGAGTGTGGCCACCATCCGGAGAGCCTCCTGGAAGCTGCAGAATTCGCGGAGCGGCGAGTATCGCAGATTGTCAGAGGCCACCGCCGAGTACTCACCGCCAGCCAAGACCCCAGTGCCAGTGGCGGGACTGACGGCAGTGACCTACGGCGCCGACGAGGAGGAGGAGAGCGTGGAGCTGCTGGGACCGCGACGGAACTCGCGGCCTATCCTGCTGGGCGTGAGCCAGGGACAGGGCCAGGGACAGGCAATGAATTTCCGCTTTTCGGCGGGCGATGCCGACAAACTGGAGAAGGGTCTGAGGGGACTGCCCTCCACACGCTCACTCCGGGATCCGAGTTCCGGCAAGTAAAAGGAGAAGCGCCGTGCGTGATTTATGCCCTAATTAATACTGAAACACAAAGACGCTTGTACAGTTAATATCTCTAAGATACACACACATACATCTAGACACGAGTTCGGTTGTTCATCTGTTATCCCCAAGACGTATCCTGAGAATACCTTTCGTACCTACACACACACTCACGCATACATATTTGTAAAAGCATATCAGAAAAAGCTAAGAATAACCAGCGAAACACACAGAAATTTATTTTTGTAAGCCGCATCGGGAATCGGTAATGAGATTAAAGCATATATGTACCTATATATATATTTTCCTAATCGATCGGCCAGAAAGCTACAAACAAACAAACACATGTCATAGGCGGCAGTACAAAGCTAAGAGACCTCCGATTACAATATAAATAAATGCGTGTTTCTTGCTCAGCAAACAGAGAATAAATATCAGTAAATCATTGACACATTTTGAATTAATGGTGAAATGTTTGTTAAGTTGAATCAGTTAGGAATGTTGAGAGATATGAGATATATGATACATGATTTGATCAGGGAAATATCTTAAATGTAAAGGAGCACCTAAAAATGCCCTTAGATATTTTGACATTTCAAAGGCATGCGAAAATTTCGATTGGGGATTCAACAGATTTGTAGAATTTTAAGCTGTTCACCCCACCTAGTCGGTGGGATGTGTGAATTATACCTAGATTATCCTAATTACTACCTAAGATAATCGACAATCGTGTGCTACATTATAACGAATGGACGACAGGGGTGGCACTTCTAAAGTGTACCCCTGGCGACATTTCGGCTAAGAGTAATTGTGATTCCAAGCGAGAGGCAAACTGGCTTAATGCCAGTCAGGTTGTTGGCTTGATTTCGGTTAGTTGGCTACAAGGAATAATCAACTGTAAACTGTGTAAATTTCCAAATATCCTGCGTGTATATAGTACCATGATATGTGTATATTTGCTTTCCCAATAACAACAAAAAATAAAGAAAAAAAAAACTATAAAGACTTGAGCTTCATTCTATCTTTGATGTAAGCATTCTATGATAATAAGTGTATAAGTTTTATATGTGTTTAGATGGATACATATTTTAGCCAGGCCATAACTTAAGCCAGAACCTATTAAACGTTTTTAAATGTTTTAACTTAATGTTATCAAGACTATATACTTGTATGTATTATATATATTATATGTAGTTATACAACTAAAGCATAAAGCCATATTCGGTATTTCAATAAACAATAAACTTGATGTGACAAATTAAATGGAGAAACCCCTCTTTTCTCGTATCTAATTTCCAAACTCCCGATGACTGTTTGATTCTTTTCTTTGACTTTCCATGACTGGCACAGCTTTAATGCGCTTAATTCAATTGGTCGTTTTTGGTATCGCCTCGGAACCATAATCCTGTAACCTGATTGCCAAGTTTATTGTGTGTCATGTCAATCGAGGTATTAAAGCCCTCTCTTGGTTTTTTCGGTGGCTTCTCTCTCTATGTGTCTGCAGGTCCTGGTTTGAGATAAGCGCCTTAAGTTGTGAACCATATTTTACCAGAAAATGGGGTAAGTATTGCATGGTATATGGTAAGCTATTTCAGTTTATAATAATAATAATAATATGGGGGATTTATTGGGATAACATCGGTTCATATTGGTAACTACAAAGGATGTTTAATTCTAATTTATTTGAAAGTGCTTATTTAACGATCATTCTTATTTTTTAGTGTATTTTTTCAATTGATTTCTACACGTAAAAATGCATTTAGACTTGACACGCAAATAGCTTGAAAGTCAGGGCATAAAGGTTGTTAAATTAATTGTACTAAATTAAGTATAACAGAAAAAGTTTCATATTTAATTTATATAGCTCTTGAATAAACCTTAGTGAAATTCTACTTAAAAAAAAAAATATTTTAGACAGTGTTACTATTTTTAAAATATTTTTAAGTAAGACCTAAGAATCACATAGCACATTTTCCTATAGAGAAAACTCTTGAATGAAAATCATAAATGGTTATAAAAGTACTGTAAAGTACGTAAGTTTTAATACATTTTAAGTCCTTAAAAACAGCATTCTATTCAGTTTCTTACTCAATTAGTGTACTAAATTTGTGCAAAAATTATCCTTAAACCTCACGAATACTGTAAAAACCCTGAAATAAAGTCCCCTGTAAAAAAGCAGCAGGAAAAGCTTTCCCATAGTAATTTTTCCACCCAGAAAACTCTATCCTTAGCTTAGAGTCCTCATAGAATCAACAAAAAAGCTTTCAGTGCCAGAACCTGCTAACATCCTTTCACAAAAAGCTCTTCCTGAAGATACTTAAAAACCAAAATCCTGTTGATTAGATTCGCAATAGAATTATCATATGGCGCAAGTTCAGCAAAGAAATTATTTTTCGCATTTTGCGGCGGGGCACTAATTAGCTCCCAGCTCCATTAATGCACTCATTATCATGAAAATAATTTATTTCAAAACTTTTGCCAAACATTTTCGCTGATAGAAACGATTTTACCCGAGGGAGGGGCGGAATACAAAGAAAAAATAAATGTTAATAACTTGAAACTATTATCAAACTCATTGCGGTGTGTTTTCCCAGTCTCTCTCTCAGCTTTCCCCTCTCTCTGCGGACAAGAAAAACTACTCGAGCAAAGAAATTAAGCTAACTACTCCTATTTTTTCACTGTTATTGCGGTCGCAATGGCACAAATGCCTCAGTGGGCATCCATAAAAGGACATAAAAGAACGAACGAGAAACTTTCCAGATAACTTTTCAAGGATAGTTGGCAGGAGCCGGGAGCCAGGAGTTGTCGCTTAATAAGATGCGCTTAAATGGTCCAATCGGATTGGAACCCAAATTATCCAGCAAGTGTATATTGTTTTAATTAGAGTCGCCCGAGAGACGACGGGACGCATCGAGGGCAATTAGTAGGGCAGGGGGCGTGGTCTGGCGTGGCGTGCAAGCCTCTTAATTACGCAAATACAAATTGGTCTATGGCATGCACTCTGATTTTGAATTTGCAAATTTTGGGGTCCAGCGACTGACAATATCCATTGATTGCCACCCGCAGATACATATATAGAGAGCCATAAGGATGCGCTTTAAGGATCCCAGCTGATAGTTAAAACCCATACAAGCTGATTCTGTTTAATTTCTGCTGCACGAAACTTGTTCTCTTTATTTAATTGAACTTCATTTGGGTTTTTAGTTTGGCGAAGTAACTCAAAACCCACTGAATAAATTTCCAGAAGTCAGTGTGAATGAAAAACTTCAAATAAACGAGAGTAAAACAAAACAAATCAATTAGTTTTGAAGCTGAGATACTTTCACCAGATCAGTTACAAGCTTTTGTTAACTTTCTAAGGAGTTGTATATACTTTTGACTGTTGAATATTAAGTCGGGAAGGGTTTCTATAGGGCACATGTACTACGTATTTCATACTCTTTCTTGTAAATATTTTATTTAAACACATTAAATATTTATACAACTGATTTAAGCACCCTTTCCTCTTTCAGTTAATATTTAATCTATATTAAATTTGATTTCCAAAACCTGTTACTGCTTGCCTTTCAGTCTGTTTCCCAGCCGATTACATATTTATGACCGAAATTCCGAATCAATCGAGAACTCCCTGGAGCCCCCGGCTGAAGCATCAAAATGCTCCAATAATTTCTAATTTATTTTAAGTAAAAGAGGCAAAGCAAACGAACATAAAGCAAATTACCAAACGTAATCGATGAAGCGGCACAACAAGCCACGGGCCAAGCCGAAAAGGGCGAAACGCGGAGGAAGGGTAGCGAAGGCTGGCGAAAACTTTTGCACCAAATAAACGAAAAAAAGTGCAAAAATAAAAATAAGTGCTATCGGTGTGAGTCTGATGTGTGAGAGTGGGTGTAAGGAAGGTAGAGTGGGCGTGGAAGTGGGAGTCTGTTGCAAGGCAGCCTTGCAGAAGTTTTGCACTGAAATTCAATTGAACTGCAAGCAGGCAGGACGAAGTCAGCAAGGAACTCCTGCTTGGAGGGATAACACTGTAAGAAAATACATTTTTTTAAATTCTAATTTGTAATTTAAAATGTTTATCCTTGACTTTACTATCATGCAATAAAATGACACTCCTATTTAAATAAATTCTATAAATTTAATTATCCAAACTCCACCCCCATTTTCTCTCTGCTGAGAAGGACTCCTCTTCCTGCAGGCAATCGGTTCGCTGTGGGAAATTTGTGGCGCACTCGAAGTGCGTGCCAAGGAAGCGGCAGTAAGTCAGTCGAGACTGTCGATTGCCTCCACATATATCGACTCTCACGGCCATCGACTTCCGACTGTCGACCGTTGGCGGCCGATTGCCAATCGCTGACAGCCAGCTGCATGGCTCTAATGTGCGGTTCATTACACCGGGCTGACCGCACTGGCAGGATAACGGCTGGGACCCGTAATAGCATTAAAAGGATTCAGGGGAGTAATTAGCAAAGCAGCCGAGCGGCACTCGTACTCATCCATGCATCCTGGCCGCGTTGACAAGTGAAAAGGACATCGTTTGATTAGCTAATGCAATTCCGCTCCAGTTGCATCTGCATCATGGCATTTCCCATTCCCCTTGGCCCACATCATTCATTCCGATTGCGGGGAAAAAAATCTCTCAATTGCAGGTAACAAAGAAGGTGAGTTTCAAACTTTTGCCAACTTTTGTGGCAACTTTCTGCCACACAAGAGAAAGAGAGAGAGGGAGGGAGTGGAAGCGGGGGCAGCAAGAGCTCGAGAGTGGCAACAATTTTTATAAAAGCAGCCAAAAGTTGCCCTTTAAGCTCTTTGTCATACGAAAAATGCCACTCCCACCCACGGCCACATCCCCCCCTTTGGCATTATTTGCCAGCGGCCCAAGTTTATGGCATGCACAAAGCATTCAGTTAATACGCACTTAATAGTCAGGTCATAAATTTTAAATACTGCTAAATGGCCGCCTCAAGATATGTGTTCGAGTGTGCTTATATTAATGCCCAGATATGTAAAGCAGAGCATGCATACAGAATCTACCAGCGAACACATACATTTATCATTCGCAGCCCGATCAACGATACATCCAAGCGAAAATATTCGCAGATGAGGATTAGAGGATATTTTACATGATTTTTATAGGAGTAAGAGATACAATATAATGAAATTAAAACCCTTAATTTGTAACTGCAATGTTTAAAAGAAAATGTAATAAATACAATTTCATCGATAAAGTTCACACTCCCTCAGCAAACTTTTCAAGAATTCTGAGAAAAACTTGAGCAGTTTCTCGCTCCAGCTATATCAATTTCCGGTTGCTGCAATATGTTTAACAAATTCCTGGGAAATCCGAGTGATGTTTTTAAAGTTCTTTCGCTTGTTGGCCCAACTATAAGTACTCGAAATTACAGTTTTCAATTACCAAACGTTTAGTTGTTGCTGCGACCTTGTCGGGCGGCTGCGGCGGCGGCGGCGGCGGCGGCCTGGAGTTGGCTGGCACTTAAAGTTCAGTTGGCATCCTTGGGGGCAAGGATTTTATTGCTTGTCTCAAAGTTTGCGCTCTCTCGCTCCTGTTTTACGACTTTGTCTAGCAACATTTTTGCACGAGTGTATTTATGGCCAAGTGTCACCCGCATTGCAGGCCAAGCTCATACCCCGCACATTCCACGGAGTTCTCCAACTTCGACGAGCGCATAAAAATGATGAGTTATTTGTTTTTTAGTGCATAATTTATGAGTTAAATGAGTTTTTCATATGCGAACGCGTGGCTGACAGTATTCGTTATGGCGCTGGGCGTTGTTCTACAGATTTGTTAGGCGCCCAGGACACAATAGGGAGGAGAGGAACCTCCGGAAATCCCCAAAACCCACCCACACGCACTTCGGCAGAGAGAAAGCGGCGAGAGAATGTCGTGCATGTTGGCTGTCTTTTTATTTATGACTTTTACGCGTGAAACTTCATTCGAAAGCGTTTAAGTGGAAGCACACACAAAAAGATTTCCTCAGCCAGGTCTTGGAAAACTTTTGTTGCTTAACAAACACACATGTCTACACCTACAGAGGACGAAAAAGGGAATAAACTAAGGTTTGGAATGCAGAAATCGAGAACTAAAGGTAGTCATGGGGTTTGTTTTGCTTTTAAAATATTTGTAAAATATGATTTTTGCTTTGTAAAACTTGTAGGATTATGAAACAAGCTTTATTTTAAATGTATAATTAAAAAACTATTCATATTAAATTTAAATTATTTTTTAATTGAATATAAGTTACTTTAGATTGGTTTTCCCCCTCAAAACTTCATGTAGGCTCGTCCTTTTTTATTACATAATTTTCTATGACTAACTGCTTATTGCCTAAATCAATCATTTTAGATCCTTTATCTGGATAACACATAATTCTTCCAGTGCACACCACACACACACACTCCACACACAGGCGGCACTTAAACATGCTCTTTGTGGCTTGACTTGATGGCACGTTTATCATGCAAATTGCGCCTAATTGTCCGGAATGGGTTTTCCTTAAACTTAAACATACTTCCCCGATCCAAAGTATACCCTGTTTGCTGGCTGCTGCGACGAGGCTGAAAGCAATAAAAGCGGCCAACAGGCAAACCAGAATATTACCAATTTCTGGCAAACAATTTTCAACGCAGCTTAGCAGACATTCTGATTTAATTGTTTCTGTATGTGCTCCTGCAATGCTCCCTAAAAAAATATAAAACGTAACCCATCTAACCCTTTACCACCCACAAAGGACGCTTTTTTTGTGTTAGTCCTTTTTGGCCTGCTTTATTTACCGAATTGAGCTGACAATCTCCTTCTCTCTCCAAGTGGCGGGCATTAAATTTTAACGTTAAATGCGCGAAAAGCGTCGCAACTTTAAATGAATTGTTTGGGCCTTGGCTGCTGGTCCCGGGCTCGGCTTGGGGTCCGTGTCCATGTCCGGGTCCTAAGTCCAGGCCAGGTCCTGCTCCTGGTCCAGGTCCTGGGCCGCGGGTCCATGTAAATTAGAAGCGGCTTTGTTTTCGCCAAGCTTTTTGTTTCTGCTTACTTTTTTGTTTGTTTGACTTTGTTTTTTTTTAGCTTCCCTCTTTTTCATACCCTTTCTGAAGGTACAAGGATTTTTTGGTAAGGTTTGTTGGGAATTTTGGATCTTAAAGATATGAAAAATATGAAATTAAATACTTCTTTCTTGGTCTTAAAAAGGATGATATTCAAAAGGGAAACGGTAAGGTAAAGCTATGCAGATTTAGTTAATTCTTCAGATTTCTCAAAAAGTCTCTTCATTTTCTATTTATTTTTTATTTTTTTTTTAGAGCATTTAAAGTTCTCCTTTTACAGATTTCTTACTTTTTTTTCTGCCTTTTGTTGCTTTGTTTAGTTTTTTTTTAGTCTGTATTCCTGTCGCTGGTTGTGTTGTTGCTACTGCTGTTTGCTTTGTTGTCGATTGCTTTGGCCTCCGGCATTCATTTGGCAACGCTTGGCTGATGTATCTCCCCGAATCTCTGCCCCTGAAGCCCTGTCTCTGCAGCTCCGCTTGCGGACCAGCACCAGGACCTGTCCCGAAATGTTTCCGGCTGGTGTCAGGCCATCAATCTGACCTCCGGCACCGCAATGTACCGCTACGCTCCGCTTTGCTCTGGAGGAAGAGGATGCTGCAGATACAGATACATCTACAGCTACAGATATATAGATACAGATACGGGCGCTACTAGCCGCCGCTGGCCTTTAATTTAAAAACTCTTTTACGCCGTCTCGCCTCAAATGCTGGCGCTGCCGGCCGCCCCAATAATGTGAATTTTATGTAATTGAAGTGGCAGCTGTTGGGGGCCAAAGAAGACGACGACGACGTCGACGAGGATGGCGAAAAAAAACACGTTGAGAAATGTAATAGCATAACTCTTTAGCAGCTTAGGTTGGTCCTGCCCTTTGCTCTCTCTTTTCTCGCGGAAAAGCTGGAAAAGCCCGAGGCCTGCTCTTGGTCAAAGTGACAAAGTGTTCGAGGGCTGGGAAAACTTTACTGCGGTGGCCACTGAATGCGATTTAATGATGTGGGATCGGGTTTCAAACGGTATGAGTGGGGAGAAGCCATCGAATTCATTTCATTGCCAGCCATTTGCAATTATTTTCCAGCCAGGTTAAGGGCGTAAATTTATTGCCTGACAGATGCCATTCGATGTGGCGGATCTCCATGCATAATTAGCCATATATTTTGGTGGTTAAATCAAGATTTTAGAACTGAAATTTGGGTGTAACTAAAATATAAATAACAGAAAAAAATTTTATAGAAATATTTAAAGTTAAAGTGATTGAAATAAATTAATTGATCATTTCCTCTGTCTCTTAAATAATCAATAAAATGTAAAAATCAGCTTATACTCGTTTTCTACCCTTCTTACATTCAAGTCCTTTCTTTTTTTTTAGAGGTTTCCACACTTTGCCGCTTGACAAAACCGTTTCATAATAGATTTCTAACCAATTCATTCAATTACCTTCCGACTGAAATCACGTTTCACGCTCTTCGGCCCCAGAGAAGTGACCTTTTTCCTTCGTTTTCATTTTTTTTGTTCCTTTATTATTTGGACGAGTGGATTTGGCCATAGCCACGTGTCAATTAAAATAAATTTCAACAGCTTAAAAATAAATCGATGAGCGAGGGTAGCCGCTGCTGCTGACGATGCCGATGATGGGACACTAATGTGATTAAGCGCCAAGTTCAAATTAAACAAATACGCAGACGAAAGTCAACACAATTGTGGCTGCAAGTGTCCGGAAAATCAACAGTTTTTAAAATCGAGTGCTGGGGCGGCATAAATTATGAGGAAAGTGCTGGAAAGCTGGCGGCGAGCTAAAAGAATTAAAAATCGCGACTGTTGTCGCATTAACATTCAGGGCTTTAGCCACATCAGAAAGGTTATGGGGCGGCACCAACAGGAATTATAAAATTGAAAACAAAAAAGAAAATACACAGAGAAATGGCCAAGCAGCAGCATTTACATGTTGTCGGGGTAATAAAAAGGGCGTTGCTAAGTCTGAGGTTAATTTTCGTAATGCGATGTAATTTTTAATGTGCCGCCAGCCAAAGGCAAAAGGGGTTTCCGGCACGAACGGGGCGTAAAAATTCATTGCCATGAAAGTGTACAATGTACAAACATTTTAAATCCGGCTCAGATCCTTTCGGATCCCTTTGGCCGATTCATCTGCATGCAATAAAAATGAGATCGACCTTCGGTATTGAAAGTGAATGCCGCTCCACCCCAATGACCTTTGCCTGCATCGCGAAATTAAATTTATTTATTTTCCGTTTGTATTTTTTTTTTTTCATTTTGGCGGCTGCGACCAGGATTGGCGCAATTATACGCTCGTCCTTCGGCAATTAACGAATGCCGGCAAAAAGGCAACAGCCCGACAGATCCGCCTCCAGGGCCCAAGGCAGGGATTGGGACAAAAGCCAATATGCAATGGCAGTGGTAGTGGCAAGAAAAACAAGTGCCGGCGCCCACTTATTTATCAAATCGGCCTGCTTTTTACCCACCAACAGCCCCATTTCCCCCCTCGGGCAATTTATCTCAAAGACAGATGAAAAGCGGAGGCTGTTCGCCGACCTTAATTAAAGACGCATATTGCCCGCTTCAATTTTTCTTGTTTTCAGCATTTTTTCAGGGCTTTGGTGCAGCGGATTTGGATTACCCATTGTTTGTTTATATTTTTGAGGGTATATTTGGGTTTGATAAAAAGCTTAATTATAGATAATTAAATAGCAAAGTCTACTTTCTCCGTCAAATCTGTGTTAAAATTAAGATTTAGGACAGTTTTTGATACCTAGAAAAAACTGCCAGAAATGATTATTAAAATACTTTTTCCATAAAAAAAATTATGTTTCTATCTGTATTTTATTTAAATATTATTATTTTTGTTTATATAACACAACCTTCGAATCACTACCTCTCTCCGAACCTTGACTTTGCATTCAATCAACTTTGTTGTGTCTGTGGAAATAATCATAAACAAAGTCTATGTTTAGTTAGTTAATAATAAAAATAAATACCAAGTATGTCATAGCCTTGGCAGGAGTCTCAGTTTTCCCCAATCTTCCACACTTTTACTTCTTTAACTTGGAAAATAAAACATAAATAAATATTTGGCAAGGCGAGGCCCTTCATTAAAGCCGTCTGCGCACTGCGAGCTGTCTAATTGCCAACTAATGAATTCTTTCATTTTGTTCTGCTGCCTTTGAGGACCTCGCGTGACTGCTGGAAAAAGCAAAAATAAAAAGGATAAGGAGGAAGGGAATTAAATTAATTCCAATTGCTGGCTGGGAGATGGTTTTCCTAGAATTAAATTAAGTACTCAAATAATTCAGAGAGCAGCCATGAGGGCCTCAACTTAATTAGCGATACAAAGTCGCTTACAATTGCCAAAAGTTATTAGCTTTAATACAACATAATTTTATTTTATTTAATTGAAAGAGTGCTTCCTAAAAGTCACCTCCTAAATGTGCAATAATTCGAATTTAATTGCATTACCAAATATTGTGTTTAAGAGCCATGAGGGCTTAAACGCACGAGTAATTAAATGTCAAATAAATTGTTGTTTTGTTTATGGCCTGCCTTTTTAATTGCTAAAAATTGACAACTCAATGCAAATATATTTTAAAGTGAATTCTTTGTTAAAAATTTATTTGTTTTTATGGAATTTAATTGGCTTTTAGAAGTCTATTGTTTGTGTTTGGTAATTGCTTGTTTTTGCTTTTTAGTATTTCAATTTTAAGGGAAATATACAAAATATATTTAAAATAATTGTTTAATGTGTCCTTTATTTTAGGTATTTTGCACAATTTAGATATAGTTCCCAATTTTTTTGGCTCGTATTTAAATTCAATTTGATTTCCAACATCCGCAAAAAGAAACACGCTTTAATAATTCAATTGTTCAGCATTTTTCAGCGCCCGCTGAAATATTCATTGGTATAAAGTGGTTTGTAGTTGCAACTACACTCGCTCTTTGTGATGGGAAAACACTTTCCCTCGATGGAAAATGAAAACTCGCCGCCACAAAGAGCTGGCAAATTAGAGGCGCAGCCCGGAATAATAAACAAGGGAACAGGACAATGGGGAATGGAGCTCGGCGCTCGAAGCTCGCCAGGAGCTGCCACTGGCAGCTTTCGGGTTAAGCAGGCGTGCCCCCAGTTGACCCCAGGAACAGTCGCAGAACAGAACTTTGGCCATAAGAACACAAGAAATGGGGCCCAAAAAAGACGGGCTGAAACAATTACAAAACTGATTAGAAAATCTGGGCAACCGAAACAAACACACCCGCCTTTGTTTTGCCTACGCCCTCATCTGGATTTCCGACTTGTGTCCGGTATCCTGGAGCTGATATCTCCTCCTCGGCATCTCTGCTATCTTGGCCAGGCCAACAAAAACAACAGACCGCACAATTTGCAGGAACAACAATGGACACACTGACACAACCCACACACAAAGCCAACAAAAGTAGCCAAAAAAAGAAAAGGAAACTAAACACAAAACAAAAGGGGCTTCTGGGAGGTGGACTCTGGTGGGCGTGGCTTTCCGCAGCAACCTTGGTATTGAAAATCGAAGCCGAAACATGCTGCGTAATGCGAGGGGCTTCGCCCCAGACAGAAAGTCTTTACGGTGAACTCTAATCGAGTTAGTCAGCGACACCTTAAATATTCTACGAGAGGCCCTGACCGAAAAAAGGTAAAACAAAAGTCGGAAAAGCCGCAGAACGAAGCTGCGGAACTATATGCGGTTGTATACACACTGAGAGGTATGATTCTGAAATATATAATGGGTTTTTGGTCGAAATATATTTAGGATAAAGATTGATAGATCTCAGTAGGTGGCTTAATAAGAAAAAGAGATCACTTCAGATTATAAATCTCTTAAAAAGGTATCCCCCATTTCGAAACTAATCAATGTTGCTTCTATGAAAACGTTTTTTAATTTTTTTATATTTATTTCTTGATAAATTAAGCTAGTAACTTTTCCCTCTGTGTAATCTTCTTTTGCCTTTGTGTGCCCTTTTTTTTGCTGATTTTTTGGGCCTATGAAGATGTAGCTGGCCGGTCATTTCCCCTTGCACTGCCACCATTTTTGGCCATTTTAAATTGCAGCTTTTGGGGGGCTCCGTTGCCGTCGCTGTTGCTTCCTCTCTCCCCCCATCGCTGGACAGCTGGCAAATGAGTTTAGGTAGCTGACCGACCAGGCATCTCGTCCTTTTCGGACACTGCACTCCGAACCGGACTCGGATAAGACCCCAAATAAATTTCGACTGCTGCTGTCGCTCTCCCCTCGCCCTCTCTGGTGTATCTCGAACAGGACCTTTTCGGAGCGATGCCAATAACGATAACAATAATTGCCGTCCAGGGACAAATATGTTCACCATTTTCCAATAGCGTCAACCGATGTTTGTTTCTAATAAAAAATGAACGCAGCGTGCGCACAGCTGTAACTGTAAAAGCTTTTCAACTGTCCAGTTTCCAGGCCACATGTGTGTGCGAAAGGGGAGTATCTGTGAGTGGGGGGACTGTCGGTGGGTGTGGGTGTGGCGACCAACGCCAATGTTTTGCTTGATTCCACATTTGTTTGTTCATTGGATTTGTGTTTTTTATTTTTCGCTCTTTTTTCGATTTCTAGTTTTTGGGACCTTTTCCTCCTTTCATCTCTGGTCTTTTTTTTTGGTTTAAAGCCCTGAAATCGATTTGAGTTAAACGTTCTTCGAGCACTAGCTTCCCCCCTGCTGGTGCTCCTGCCACTCCCGTTGTTGTTGTTATCCTTATTGTCGGTATTTGTTATTGTTTCTGGCGTTTGTTTATTTATTTGTTTTGGCATTTCACGGAGCATGGCGCAAAACGTTCGCCCTTTTGGCATGACTGATTTTATACTATACCAAATGCCATATAGCAACTATATCTGTACCATATACATATATATACATCGAGTGTGTGACACTCTGGTTGTGTGTGTATGTCCGAGTTCTGAGTGATTGCTCGGGATTTGTTGGGTCCATGGATATGGGCAAGGATACGGGTCACGGGAAGAGCTTACAAATTTGAGTCACTTTTCACCAGGCGGGCTATTAAGCCCGGAACGATTGCGGGGGACGCCAAATTAACAAATGGCCAGCATACGTTTTGGGATTCCGATGAGGTCCTGCAATAGGTGTATCGAAGGATTGAGCTGTAGGTTGAGAGGGTAATATGCTTTATTTTCTGTATAGAATATAGAGTGTATTTAGTTCATATTTTCATAAATTTATTTCCCATTTAAATTTACACTTTGAGTCTTCGGCCCTCTTTAAACCTACTTTCCCGCTGTTTCATTGGAATCGATAAAATGATTTTTCCCTGGCTGTCGCCCAGATGTGAGCAGCAGGCCTGAATTCCTGATAACCAAGGCCCATGTAGGTCCTTTCGAAAGCGATTACCATCGAAGCAGGAGTTCAAAAGTAATTTAGCCTCAAAGAGACTAAGGACTATGGCCTACAGGACTAGGACTATCGCTTGCAGAGCGTCACAAAAGGCGATTCAAGGCATAAATAGCTGCCCTACGCAGTTTCTCATATCCTGCAAGCGCTGCATCCTTGCACCCATAAACTTACAGGCTGGCTTCCAGGAGGCGTTTATGAGTATGTGTGTGTGTTTGTGTGCCTATCGACTATGGCAAAGTTTTCTAATTAAGTTACTCATACGCACCGGGTGCCCTGCCCGAGTGCATATGACTGACGTGAAAGTAATTTTCATAAAAGGCAAGTGGTGGTGGTAGCCAGAGACGAGTCGTTTTCCTTTCCTGCTGGCTGTGAAAGCGAAAAACCCTAAAAAACTTAAAGCACCAAAGCCAAATTGCCAACTCAGAGATGCTACAGTCAAAAGTCTGTTGACAAAACATATTTATTGTAATTAAAAGTGTTTAATTTAGTTAAAAATAAATTAAAACTGAAAATGGAATTTGGAGAGATTTTTAATGAAAAGCTATTTCAGTTTTAGTGGCTACTAAATATCTTTTTTCATATTTTGTTCAAATAATAAATTGATTTTCAATTTAAACTTCAGCCAGGGCAGGGAAATTTAATTAAGAGCAGTAACTAGTCTGGGTTTATGAAAGAAATAAATTGGAATAGTTTCTAATGTTTAGCACATACTTAAGTAGCTTAATTAAATAGCAATTATTTTTTAAACCTGAAAACATTTAAGACAGAAGAGATTTATAAAAAATATTCGGAATAAACGCCAGATGCGACTTTTAAATGAATTCCCTGACCTCCAATATCCACAGTACTTGCATTTTCTAGGCTCCTGTCCCAGGACGTCAGCCGTGCTGCCTATTAAATGGACTACGCCGCCACCGCCGACGCTGCTGCTGCATCTTTGACGTGCCTTAAGGCCTTATGGCCTTATGGCCCTATGGCCCTATTGCCTCCCCCTGGCAAGGCTTTTGGGAAATAAGCTGCAACATTGTGAGATTGCTGCAACATGCTTAACATAATTATAAAGTTGCCTGCGTCTTCCTTCCCTCCAAAACCCACGACTTTGTCGTCCTTGTTAATTCAGACACTTTGCACGTAAAATGTATGAAACACTTTCTTTCGTCCGCCTCCGTCTCCATCTCCATCTGCTTTTCCCCTCCTTGCGTTACAGCCTTCTTAGCGGGTCGTCCTGCGATTTCCATTTCCCAGCTGAGGCTGACGTTGCTGAGGTCGCTGCTTGTTTTACTTTTAATTGGAAATCTCAAAAGATTAGTTATGCTTCGGTGCCAAGAAGCTGCAAGCCAGCTGGGGAAGCTGGAAGGCTAGGAATCTGAGAAGCCTGGGTAGCCGGCAATCCGGCAGGCCCTCGTAATTGGTGCATTGCAATTCAAGTGGCCGCCATGCACGGCTGCCTGTCTTGAGACCAAGTGTGTGTGTGTGTGTGTTTCAAATTGTATGCAAGCGGGTCAAATAATGGCAACAAACAAGAATTTTTCATACACCGAAAACTTTGCCTGCGTTCAACACTGCGTATACGTAACCTCCCTTAGTACCAGCCTCCCTCAACGTTACGTATACGCAGTGTTGAACGCTCAAGCAAACGACTTTCATGCCAATCGGGCGGGGGCACGAGGGGTTGGCTTTTGGCGTTATCATTAAGTTTGGCAGGGCTTAGGGGAAATTGATGAAGTTGCCAAGTGCAAGTGACAACAAGGAACCCGGGACCAGGGCCAGGACCAAGACCTTTAAGGCGATTCCTCAATCTTTTCATGCAATCTGCTGTCCAATCTTGGCCAGGCCAAATGGGCAAATCTCAACTAATTGCTTTTCCAGCCAGTAGCCAAAGGCCTCAGCCTCAAAAAGGAAAACAGGAAATGGCCAAAACCAGAGGCGAAAAAATACAATATGAAAATAGTCAAAAATTTCAGTGAAAGAACGAGGTGAACGAAAGGCCAAACTGCAGTTGGCCAAACTTGTCAGCGGCATACAAAACTTTGGCGACAAAGTGCAATCAATGGTGAATTATCACCCATTTCAATGAGCCGTCGGAGCGA
Organism: Drosophila mayri; assembly: GCA_008042485.1. Classification (NCBI taxonomy): domain Eukaryota; kingdom Metazoa; phylum Arthropoda; class Insecta; order Diptera; family Drosophilidae; genus Drosophila; species Drosophila mayri. The sequence continues at coordinate 103,465 of VNJN01002138.1, read as the reverse complement.
ACACAAAAAAATAAGAAGAACCCCGAGGGAGAAAACTTGAAGTTGTGCCAAGAAAAAACGAAGTTTGAATAAGCAAGAAAAAAGTAGAAGAAAATATCTGAGAAGCTTGGAAAGAAAAACGAATCAATTTTTAAGGCTTCTCAGCGGCTTGTCAATAACACAAAAGAATCACTGAAAAATTATTTCATTTATTTCCACTTACCAAATTGGAGTGTTGAGTGAATGAGCGGAAAATTGACAGGAAAAATTGATGAAACTTGATTTTCTTTTGTAACAAATAAGAAGATTATTTAATAAGGGGAAATGTGATATTTGAATTGTAAAAAGGATTTATTTTTAATATGAAAATGAAATGTATACAATTTTTGCTTTAGGGATTTATTTGCTTTAAATTTGTTAATAAAATATCCTTACAAACACTTTAAAATCTCATAAAAAATTCTGCAATCCCTTAATAATAAATTCCAGAATTCTAAGATTGATAAAATTCCCAAACTTTGATTTTGTTTGAAAAGTTTACCTATTAAGTAAACTTTCTGTATGGCGCGGCATCTTCATATTTGACTTACGCGCTCATGACCTTTTACTAGAATAAAGCGCTAAATCTTTTCTTTCTCTCAGACCGGGAATTCCCCCGTTTGTCTGGGGAAAACACACACACATTGCTAGTGGAAGTTTTGCCTGGTGAATGATTTACGATATCTGTTTTTCTGGCCCCCTTTAAAAGGCTCAGCCTGCTCTCCATCTCTCTTGGGGTATTCGCATGTTCTAAATTTAACTGGAGGTTATTTTTTTTGTTTTCCTAAGTAATCCTGGCTTTCTGGATTTCTTCTCTCACTCGCTCTGATTTATTGTGGTCAGACTTGGAGTTATCCCTTTCCATTTACATTTAAATTTTGCATTAAACTGACTCCGCCCACGGTCCTCGGCCTTATCGCTTTGTCACCTGAGCGGTGCTAACCTCTTGAAGTGGAAATTCCTGCCGCTCTCACCTGCGGAAAGAGCAGGTGACAGTTTCTCTGTGTGTGTGTGCGACACACCAACACTAATGCGCGACCGCATAACGGTAATTTATGCAGACATATTGTGTTTCAAGGACATGCTCATTACACGCCACGCGCGCTTTTGTTATTGTTACTGCTGGCCAAGCAGGGCCAGGCCAGGACAACTGGAGTTGGCCCAGAGAATGGAGAGTGGGAGTGGGAGTGGCAGAACATTAGCATTTCTAGGATCTTGGAGGTCGAAGGTCCAGGCTTCGGTTTGTCGTTGTTGGTGATTATCATAGGCAGGGGAAGGGTACTTAAAGTTTACGGAAGAGCTTGCTAGGATATTAAAACAGGGTTTAAAAGGTAAGAAAGGAAAAGTACAAACAGAATTTATTATTTATTTATAAAGAATGGTTTCTTGTATATTATATTTCAAAACAAACACAAAAGATAATATTTTGAGGATCATTTAATTAGCTGATTTAAACTTGAATTCATTTACATTTAATTGAAAATTAGTGGATGTCCTTTTTCGTCACAAAACGACCTGCAAGTGTGCTGCCTTCTTCGGTCCTCGAACGGTTAGAGACTTCTCCATTCCAATTCCTTTTTTTTCACCTTGCTTTATGTCTCACCTTTATGTCCTGTGGTTGCCTCTAAAAGCCCATTGTTCCATTGTTTTAGCTGCCGTAGTTTGCTGTAGTTGTGGCTGCTGTTTGCTTTGTTTAGCGGCGGGTGTTGTTCCCAAGGAAGGTGAGTGGTGCGACGGGTGGCTCGGTGTGACTGGGCCAAAGTGCTTTTAGTAGTTCGGCCTTGTCCACCGCAAGATCGCCAGGCGGCGAGAGAGCCGGAGCTGGCTTGGCTTGTCATGTCTTTGGTTAGGCATTAAGTTAATGCTGCGGCCTGGACTGGGACACAGACATCCTTGACATCCCTGACATTTCCACTCCGGCCGCAAAACCAGACTTGTCTTTACATTGGGACTCGGATCCGGGACTTACTATAGGGGGGAAAGTTGTGTGTCTGTTTGAGGCGGATGTGGGCGGGGGCAGCTATTCTCCTTGTCTGACGTTCATTAAGTCATTAGGCATTGTTCCGGCAACGCTCGAGCTGCGAAAGCCTGCGGTGTCTGTGCCAAACAGGTGAGAAATTGCCTAATTGTGATTTCAACGCATTTCGTCCCGAGGTCCTGACCTCATCCTCTTCAGCTGGCCTGCAGTCTAGTTCATGGTCAAGCCCAATCTCCACCACAGCCAGTTGTTGTGCTAATTGGAAAGTATCTTTTGGGGTAATTACAGAGACTTATAATAAGGGAGAGCTGAAAGAAATATAATTATTTACTGCAGATTTTATATAGGAAAAAATATGAATTTTTATTTAATTTACTAGACAATATGAAGATGATTTCTATCTCCTTCTTTACTATTAAATCTTTTTAGAATTTAAAATATAAAAAATACCCCACAGATAAGAGATTAAAAAACCCTTTTATCATAGAGCACCCTCTTGCGGTCTAGTGCCATCGCTTCACTGCCCCCTTTTTGTGCAATTACTGAAATTCCCTTCGAGTGAGCTGCTAATGCTTCCTTGTCTCCGTATCTGACACTAATGAGCAAAGTATGAAGAACTCTTTGAGCCAACTTTGGCTTGAGGGGAAAGTTGTTTCAACGCGTTCCCTCTGTCTTTGCACTCCCAGGTTTAATGTTTACCTGCCGCCCGGGCATTGCACTTTAATTAAGAAACGACTTATATACACACACACCTGCCTGCCTGCCTGCCTGCCTGTCCAGCTTCCACCTGACTTTATGCCATGGGGTTAATGTGCTGACAATTGTTGGCCAATCCTTTTTTCCGCCTCTCTTTTTCTGTCGTTTGTTTATTTGACTTATGTTGACACACTTGTGAATTAAGTGTTGCTGAAAAAAACATTAAAATCCACACAGGACTCCTCCACTTTTTGTTTGTCACATTTAACATTTATTTAAACAATGCTTTATGCCTTGTCAGCGTGGCATTTAAGCGTTTTATTTATGCGGACAGTCGGATTTAATCTATGATTTTTTGTGCGGCATTTGAAATGTAAAATTGGCTTCGGGGTCAAAACATCAAAATTGATTTAATGTTCGATGGTATCAGAGAGAGATAAATAAATGAATGCTTGGTTAATTTATGATTATTATTAGTTATTCCTTTGGTGATTAAATTAATCAGCAGCAGAATGGTGGGAATATTAAAGTGGTTTATATAAATTGTAATAGAATTATATGTTTTTGATATAGAAATATATCAGGATCGAACTCTAATTTTTCACGAAAACATTGGCTTGGCCTTTGACTTGCTGTGGCATATCTCTCGGCCTGATCCAAAAGCTATGCTAACCAATATCAATTAGCGTTCGATTCTCATTTGCCACAGACGCGGCCACAAACAAAATTTATGGCCAGACAGAGGAGAGTGGCTACACACAGACATGGCTAAAATGTCGCCGTGAGCCGAGATTGTGTGTTTGGCCAACGATGCGTCACCTAGCCGGCAGGCAAACAACATATGGCTGGCATATAAGGTATATATATAGACAGAGAGTCACAGGACTTCGGGTATCCTGCGACAACAAAAATGGCGCAGTTGCTGGAAAAATTACAATTCGGTTTTCGTTTTCGGGTTTTGTCTTATGTCACGCAGATACTCGCATTCGTTGGATTTTTATTATCATTTTGTTACGTGTGCTTTTATTGCCTGCTCGCAAACAAACGCTGAAATTCCTTTTACTACACTGGAAGAAAACTATTAAACTTGGAAAAAATATATATTTTGAAAACTAAAGTCATATAAAGGGAAAATTTGGTATAAAAACATGTTTCTTGATTAAATGAATAATATTTAGAATCAACTTTTTACTCAGTTTCAAATGTTTGTTTAGTCTTTTGTAATATTATTTTTCCTAAATTTTATTTAATTATAATTCCTTTAGATTTTCCTTGTACAACTATTTTTTCAAGTGCTCATGAGCATCCATGGCGTATACGTGATATGTGATTATCTTGGCGTCAAGCATTCGCTCGCCGTTTGTTTATTGGGAAAAGCCAGCGACTGCGAGGTGGAGTGAGAGCTAGCGAGAATACCTTTGACAACAAACAATGTTGTTTCGTTAAATTACGTCGACTAACACAAATAGCAATCATTGTTGCTGCTGTTGTTGCTGTTGCTGTTGCGGTTTCATCTTGCTCGTGTGTGGTTGACAAGCAAATCAAAAGCCATATTGAATTCTTTAGCAGCGGACTTGTTGACCATCCTGTTGACTTTTAAAGCGCCCTTAAGGCCTGCCACTAACCAGAGCCAGAACCAGAGCCTGGCCACCTCCTTCTTACCCGTATTTCTTTTCCACAGCCACTCCACGTGCCGTACGTGGTATCCGTTTGCTGATTATTTAAAAATTTATGAAGCCAACCAAGCGCAGCTGAAAACTTTTGCACAAAACTAAACAAACTGCAGCAACAAAGGCAGAGGGAGTGTATATGCTGGGCTATAAGTAACCAACACGGCAGCATGGACGACAAAGACTATGATGATGGCGACAACAGCAGCAACAGCAACAGCAGCAGCAGCAACATCAACAGAAGCAGCGACAACGTCGCCGACAGCGGCAACAATAAGAAAAACAGCGGCGGGAACAACGTTAAACTCCAACAAAAGCAATAATGAAAAAAGGAAGCTGCGACGTGAGTAGGAGGGTGAGTTAATACACTGCAGGAAATTCTGGGATATGTATTTTACTATTAATTATAGAAAAAAATAATTAGAGATCAAGTCTCAGCAACCCATAAAGCTAAGCCTGTTATGTTTCTATTTATTTTGAGTTTATTAAAATGTTCTTTCCACATTTTCCTTCAAGTGTCCCCCCTGTTTGTTGCGTATTCCCTTGGCGAGTTTTGCGCCAAGCCACCGCAAGCAGCCATGCACGGCACCACCGCCGAATGGCCCAACCACACCGATTGCTGGCCACCCCAACCGCCAAGCGGAGCCACCCAAAATGTTTGCGGCACGCTGCTGCTGATAATGTGCAGCGTGGAAAACTTCCAACATAGTTTGCTACTTAACTCGAGCGTAATAATAAAAGTGCTAAATCTTTGCTTATATTCACTTTGAAAAGGAGCCGTGCGGTGGTGCTCTGGGGGTCATGGGTCAGTGGTTGCCGCGGCTGCCTCTAAAGCAAGGCACATATTAAGAGCCACAAAAGAATACCATTAAAGGCGAACTCCAGCTCCATACTCGCGCGAAAGGTGAAAGCCGAAAAGAAAGCAAAGCGTCAGCAATTATACAAAATGCTGCCAGGGAAAGCAGACAAAACAGCGATGAAAACACCAACAGGCGACGGCAAACGGCGACTTGCGAAAACAAAAACACAAAATGTTCTAAAGTTATGTGTGAAAAGTTCTACGTTTTATGGTGTTTAGCAGAAACTTTTGCCAAAAGCGACGAGCCACTAAGCATAAATATTTTTATGATGCGCACTTTAATAGTCAAGCAGGAGAAAGCATAGCAAGTAGAAGGTATTACTTAGTCCAGGGCCAAGTTGGAGCAACTAAGCTCACATTGCACTGGAATGCAGTTTGAGGTTGGGGGACTTAGACTTTCCAAGGATTAAGGGTTAAAAACTCCCTTAAGGCCAGGCCCAGAAGTTGGCAAATATTAGGCGAATAATAAACCCGGGCCAGGATGCAGCATATTGCCAAAGTTCTCTACTGAAAAATGCAATACTTTACACACACATAGTTTAGCCCTCCACAAAATATGCAACCATAAAAACTGAATTCAATAAGCAATATTTGCGGTTGGCTACCTAAATTCAGAAATGGAAATTCCACAAATATCCAAACTCTCTCTCGTCACACATCGCCACTCATATTATTTATGTTTAAATTAAGCATTTTATGAAATGCACTCTGCCTAATTAAACACTGCAAAAGCAATCAAATTAATTAACCTGAATCAATACGATTATTTTGTGCTCGTTCAAATTTCAAATCAAATTCATTAATGCGCCGGTCCTTATCTAAACACAACTGTGATGATACCTACCGCCCGCCCGCTGACATCCGATCCGAACACCATACCTCCCATACATACTACATGCTATAGTATATATATTGGATTGTGCTTAAAATATATGCACAAATTCGTGGCTAATATTTGCATAGACCACTCTTCTATTTCCACACATAAATAGACTCTTGTCTGATGGCTTCAACCTGGCATCCGGCTAGACGGGAGCGGCTTGCCTTCGGCCGCCACGTATTTTCGCTTTTTATGGCTTTCATTTTTCAATAAATTTGATTACGCCGCGCTTTGTGATTATTGGTGCGTGAAAAAATAAATTTAATTTTTTTTCCCTTTTGTCCGTGGGACGCTCGACCACCGCCTAAGCTGGCCGGGGCTGTCATAAAATATATTGGCTGATGCCCGGTACTGAGCCGTAAGCTCGTAAACTTCGCGCCAAAATAAATAATAAATAATAAACTTGCGCTCTGGCCGGTAGCAACAATGAAATTCGTTACACATTTTTTTTAGCCGGCTCGCATCAGGATTTTGGGTGTCCGGTTTGGTCCACCTTTCGGTTCATAGTCCATATCCGTGCCCAAATGGTCTCCTGCTGATAAGGATGAGAAGGCTGGAGGGAAGCAGCAGGATTTTTATCCTGTCTAGGGTATTGGGAGGAGTTTGATATATTTTTGGGTAAATGAATTATGAAGAATTACGAGACATACATTTAAAGCCTTAGCAAGAAACTTTCTTTATTATTTAATTATGTGTTTAATAGCTTATTTATTTATTTCCTTATTTCTCTATCGATTTATTTAAATCTTAAACCTTAAATCTCCCCCACTGGATATCTATCCTGTTGCATCCTGAAACACACCGCTTTCCACGTGATTTTATTTATGATTTTTTGTTTTGGCTTTGCCAGGGAATCATCCTCATCCCCGGACTCCAGCCTATACACTTTTTTATGGCTTTCGCTGATCGCCGTACAGGCGGAGCGATTCGGGTGGCGCAAAATGCAATTTTATGGCGCTTAATTTTGAAATCCCTGCGCATTCTTATCAGCAGGCAGTCCGGCACGAGCCGGGCTTATTACCGGCATTCGATTCGGTATCACAATCAAATTAAAATGCCAAACCGATTTCGGGCCAGGATGTCGGGATGCCAGGAGGCCGGGTGTCAATTAACCGGGCCTCCAGCTGCCAGAGCGGATTTACTGGACCGAAATAAATGCTTATGCAAGTGGCCGAGGAGACACACACGATCATACTGCATCGCCTCATATATTAATCGAGTTATGGGAATGAATGAGACTGGCAGAGTCTTAATTAAATTGCGGATTATTTATGCAATATGAAATGCGCATTAATGTTGTAAATATTTAAATGCGCGTAATAATGGCGCATTAGCTATGTAAATTGATGTGCGGCTCACCAGCGGCTACATTGTTTTTATTAAATGTTGCCTTTGATTTCTTGTGGAAAAAAGAGTTCGCTGCCTGGACATATTTAATCAATTAATCCTGTTGCTGGCAGGGGTTGAGGAACTCTTGAAATTGAAATTAATTTTCCATATATTAAACTGGCATGAATATACATTAAATTAGAAGGCAGAAGTGGTCAATGTATAATTTATGAGTAATAAATTCCCAAAGGAATTATGTATTTGATAAATGGAATAGATTTTTGTATAATTTCATATATAAATTATGTTTCTATTCAGTGTCTTTGTTGAATCCTTAATTCTATTGAAAAGAGGTTAATAAAAGACCTTTTTAAACTAGAAAAATATGCCAAAACTCTGTAAATAAAAATAACCTTTATTTAGTTTCCAGAAATAAACCTTTTAGCATGTAATAAATTCGCACAGAATAAAAACTAGAACAAAATTAATAGCGTAAATGTTTGGGACATGTTTTCAATTGAATAAAACCAAATTGGCAGGAGTTGATCAGTTTTATTTTTTTACTCCTTTTACAGATTTCCACGAGTGCTCTTTTGTGCCGAGAAAGTGTGGCAAATAAAGCTGTTGTTCAGTTTATATTGCCCGCAGACCGCAGCCAATAGTTGGTGCCGCCCTTTTGCAGTCGCCGTTGATTGCAGTTGGCACTTTTGCAGCTGTGGGATTTTTTACGATGCAAATCGAACAATTTGCACTTTTATCTCACGAACGCGACTTGCACGCTTAACGCCGTCGAATGGCGTGATTTATGGGGCAGTAGCAGCGATGGGAGTTAGGCGGGAGTTGGGTGGTAGTTTGGGGGTGGCTGCAACTAGGGGTTGCATCTCCATAAAACAAATGTCAGTTAACACTTCATTTGTCTCTGTCGCGCCCAACAAAATTCAATTTGAATGCAGACAAGCAGAGAGTTAGAAGGAGCCGAGGAGCCAAAGAAGCCTTCCGTCTGTTTTTGCCCCCCATCTAAGCCCGACTTAAAATGGCATAATTAATGCGGATTCCAGCTGCTCCGGTCGCCTCCGCGCCCCAACAAACTAAGCACAAGTTTATTGGCAATGTCAATGTGCTGGAAGCAAGTTTGTTCACTTGCAAGTAATTGAAAGTCATTCTTTATGCAATAATAAATGACTTTCTCGCACACTTGGCCAACACAGTGGCGGCCCTACACGGCGAGAGAAGATCTTGGGAGCTTTAAGCTATAGAAATTCCAGAAATATTTAGAAACATGACTCTTGTATCCTATATAAATCTGTATTCTGTCTTGTTACTTATTACAAAACCCTTTAAATATTTGTAGTATATAAATTATTCACTAATCCTTGTTTCCAATCATTTCCTACCTATTTTCTCAGTGCTGCCTTGGGCTGCTTTGGGCCAAGTTATCTCTTCTTGAACGGGCAACAACTTCAATTTCAGTTTGAGCGTCACTTTGATGCATGCGTCAGCCCCCTCGCAGCTGCTGCTACAGCTGCAGGCTGCTCCTCCCGCTGCCGTGTCCTGTCGACTCCTTGGAAAGCTATGGCCATAGCCATTCCCACACCCATGCCCCCGAGGTGGCCCAGTGAGATAAACAACAGATTGCCGGTCGTTTGAGGGCCATTAGCCTGCCGGGTCCGGAGACTCAGGACTCTATACTCCGAAATGGACGCAGTCCTGACACATTGCCAGTTCATCACACGACCCAGTGACGGATTCAGTCTCGGTTTTGGCCTGGTCGAGTGCCCGAATGCTGTCTGGGCTAACAAATGTTGGCAAATCGCCGGGCAAAACGTTGCCAATCAAAGATATTTACGTGTGATCTCCACTCCTGAAGCTGCTCCTCGTCATCCTCCTCCTGCCTTGGGTTCCCTGTAAATGAAAAGTCAGAATATCCAGTCAAGCTGAAGTTTTTAATTTCCATTCAATAACAGGGCGCAGGAGGGACGGGAGGGGGATGGGTAACTGCTCAGATTTTAATGCGGAATAAATCTAATTAGTGAAATCAAAACCTAATCATGCGTTAACAATTTATGCGCTTCATCCGCGCTTCGGGTGGCAACAGTTTTTCCCCACGATTTTCTACCGCGCCCCGTTTCGGCAGCATTTTCGCCCATTATGGAAAGCGCAGAGTTGGCAGAAAGCGTTGCTGTTTTCCGTTTCGTGCTGCTGTTTTTTTCCCTGAGTTCATTTTTTTTGTGCTATTTTCCCATTCGCTTTTTCACGTTAAGGGCATTCGCTTTGCATTCAATTTTGGCTCCGCAACATTCACATAAAGTAATTGAGTGCACAACATTGAATGCAGTGCAAAGGATGTAAAAACAAAAGAGCCAAAAATGAATCAAACAAACGGAAAAAATACTCAAAAAAATCTTGCAGCTAAATATGATGGGAAAGCGACTGACTAATGCCCTGGAAAATGTATCTAAGATGGGGTATATAGTTTTATAAATATATTTGCATCTTTAAAACTAAGAAAAGTTGTGAAAAAATAAATAAAATAACTTAAATTTTTTGTATATAAATATAAAATTAAACAGTGCAATTTAAAAATATGAAGAATAAGTATTTAAAGTCTAATTTTCTATCGGTTTCCTGGAGTTATAAATATAACTATTATTTATATAAATAAATCTTTTTTTCTACAAATATTTTCCCTTTTCTTGCCATTCTTAGGATTACATATTTTCTAGTTCGTAGAAAAATTAGAAAGGAAAGGATAATTCATCCTTGAATTCTTCTCACATTGATGCAGATATGTGTATTTAAGCCAATTGCCAATTGCAGTTGCCTTTTGACGTTTCAGGGAAACATTTGCTGAATTTCTGGGCTAAACTTTGCCATCTGCCATTGGTATTAAGTTCGTATGATTTGCAGAATGATTAATTAGGCTCCTTTTCGGTTGTGTGTGTGTGTGTGTGTACTGTGATTTCTAACTCAGAAAATACAGATTTCCAGTTCCGTTCAAGGATTAGCTTGAAAATTAATTTTAGAGACGCTGCAACACAATAATATTAAATATCCCTAATACAAACATCCCAAGGAGGAGGGTAAGACTCAGCTTTGTTTGCAGGACATCATCATTTTGAGGATATACATTATTTAGATTGAGTCCCAATATGCTTGCTGACATCGTGCAGGGCATTAATACTGTTTTCGTGTGCATGCCTTTTGTCAGGTCCATTACGTGGCAGTCCAAATTGGAAATGCGAGACAACTCTCATGCCATTTCCCCACCCGCCACCCCCTCTCCCAGCATATACATCAAATTTTCAATTTTCCCTTGAACACACACACACACAGCACAGGACACCCAGAGAGGCATTCCAGGCGACAGGACTGGCGAAACGTTTAACATTTAAGTGCTGCAATTATACAGTTGAATTTATATATAGTACATGTATTTATGCGTATTTAACTGCTTTATATTCCGTTTGTCGAGCCGCTGCAAACTAAAACTTTTATGGCCATTCCCATAAACAGTTGTCGGCGTTGGCGTTTGGACTATTAAAAATTTTATGCCTCACTTTTATAATGATTTACACAATGATGTGCAAATGGGGCGCCAGACACAAGCAACTGATTTCAATTTGAGATTCTGTCGCACTTAATTGGATTTCGGCGGCTTAATTACCTTTTTTGGCCAAAATTACAAATTACAATTTGTGTGCGAACAATCAAAGTCGTAAAAAACCAGCGTGTATGTGTTAAAAGTTGAAAAAGTTAAGTCAACTGTACAGGGAGAAAAAAGGGAAAACCAGAAATTTGTTATTATTATATATTATAAAATATATTAATAAATAAATATTATAAAATATTTTCGTAGCCGAAAAATGGTTCTTTACTTTTTAATTGAAAAGTATTTATAGAAATTGGATAATTTATAAATTTAATACTACTTTATTTCAAGCCCTGAAGATTTTCTTTAATTGATATAATGCCAAATATCCGCCTGCCAAGTCTCAGAGAGTTTTCAGATAGTTTGACATGAAAATGACCCAAATGACTGACCCAGTTTAGTGGACATTTTGTTCTCAGTGGAGATCCGGCATAATGAAGCTCCAGCGGGGAGCTGTGCTTTGGTGGAAACTCTGTCCTGTCCGGGACTAACAAATATTTACACAAAATTTATAGCACGCGCTTTTCGACCCTCCCCCCAGAAACCCATTTCGGAGGCGGGGCCAAGAGCGAACCCTCCTCGGATAAGGGTAAGCCATGGCCGAAAAGTTGACAAACAATGCGTGGCCAGGGCCGAAAGGAAAAAAAATCAGTTTAAAATTAAAATTTGCCTACTCCTCCCCGACCGCTAGAATAACGAAACAAAAGCTGACACGCAGCGGCATTGGGAATGGGAAGAGCGGTCAGCGGGAAATGGGAAATGGCAGTGACTGAGGTCCTCCGAACGAAAGTCACGTTTCATAAGCAAAATTATGAAAATGCCAAAAGTGGCGCATAATTTCCACTTTCCCAGCCTCAGCCTGGGCCCAGATTGAGTCTCTCGCTTTGCGCTTGATTGCTTCGGCAAATGAGGCGTTTTTAATTAATTCATCAGACGTTTAGACGGCCCAGGACCAGGCCTCTAGACTCTGGACTCAAATGAGTCGCATATTGTGCGGGGCGGCATTTAAATTAATTGAATTTGGCACACAACAATTAGCACAAGAATCAACAGTGCTGCCTGCACTCTCTATCGAAGACTTACATTTCCATTTTAGATTCATGACAGAGTCGAGCCGTTGTCTGCTGTTGATTTTGGTAATTTGTAAATAGCTGGCAGATTTCGCATAATTTTGTGGCCCTCAAATTGACGGCGGCTGTCATGGGCTTTCGGCTTAATTAGAAACTTGTCTTGGGCGGAATGCAAGTTCCGCGGATTTACCATTTTGCCATATTCCATATTCCATCCCCTTGTCAGCAGTCTGTCGCTCTGTCAACGGCTTAAATCAGTCCCCAAGGGGGCGGCGGAGGAGCTTGGAACTCGGGCTCTCCTCGCACACTCATTAAAATTCAACAAAATTGTTGCCAAATTAACTCAAACATAAGCGAGCAATAAAATTTCCATATTTTCTCATCCCAACCACGGCTTACTGGCGGCGACAAAAAAGAGGATGGAGCTTTGCTTCCTCCAACCGCAACCCTGAAATAAAAAATTTGACCAAACTACCCAAATGAAAACACAAATATTGAAACAGAAGGCAGCCATCAGCGACGAAACTTTATTCAAAGTGTTAATTACATGCACAAGCTTAAAGAGCAAACTTAAATACCAGCCTGGGCGAGAGCCTGTTTCGAGGGTCCTTGTGTGTCGGAATGGGCGGGAAAAGTACATTGACAGGATCTCTTGAAAATAATTACAAAATTCAGGGAAGCGAAGTAAAGCCTCTAGTGGACAATGGAGAGACAGCAAATACAGGTCGGGTTGTAATGTAAATAAATAATAGTATTTGAGGATAGAAGGTGATTTTTAATAAAGCTGTGACACTATATTTTAGGGAAAAAGGATATTCTAGAAAACCTGGAAAGAAGGAACTTGGATTCAGATTCTTGTTTTATGAAAACCTAGTTTTTGTAGACTAATGTAATGTGTGTTGCCTTATACTTTGCATTTTATTATAGCATCTCCTAAGGTTTAACTAAAAACTATCTGAATATCCAGGCTTACTGTGCAGGTATTTCCCCATTATCCTAGCTTGGTAAATATTATTGAGCCTGTGTGCTGCATAAACAGCATCGCATCGCATTGGATCCTGGCGATTGAAATTGGCAGCTGTTCGAATGGAATTCAATTAGACGATGCGTAATCCCCAGCCGTTTGTCGCCCTCGCCTCGATTTAATTAAGCTCCTTTCGCTGGGGTTGCTCAGACACAGGCACAGAGGCACACAGCCCTCCTCTTGGCACTGCAATTTATATCTAATTCAGTTCAAAGATTTATTTACTGTGTCCAGGACCATGGGACTTTAATTAGCACTCCACTTGTTGGCAGATGGAACGGTTCGTTGGCAGGGAAATAAACACGCGGCAAATGACACTGAGAGTGCACTGAGAGGAGAGGGTGGAACTACGACTTCGAGGAGCTTAGTAGCTGGTCAGAGCCCCTGAGCTCCCTTCTCCTTTATTTTTTTTTTTTTTGACTACCAGTTTCAGTTCGTTTCCTGGGCATCCTGGTAGTTAAGCAGAATTTTAATTGATAAATTGCCACTTGGGCCATTACTTGTCGCTGCTGTGGCTCCAGGCGTTGCCATCCAGCCCCCCATTTTCCACCCACCCCACCGCTTTTCGCTTTGAATAATTTGCAAAAGTTGCGACCAGAAGCGAAGGAAACTGCTGTGGTTGCCCCTTCTCCTGCCCCCCGCTCTGGCAGTCCGGCTCTTGAGTTTTGGACGTGCTGTTAGTAGCGTTTACATCATCAAATGAAATACAATAAAATACTTGGACTCATTTAAAAAGCAATTAAATATTAAAAACACTTGTACACTCGCGAGGGAAAAGGCAAAGCCAGGGAAAGGGAGCGAGCCTTGGTGACTTTTGGAATTTTGATTGTTTCTTTGCGTTTCATTTACAAGTTTTCCACAGTTTTGCCCCCCGCTGGGAAAACTCAGCCAGCCAGGGGTAAGGCGGGTGTGTGGCGGGGGCCATGCGGTTTATTTGAGTGATTATGCAATTAATTAAAATCTCTTTGCTTGCGGTTTAAGCCGAAAGCCGAGCCGAAGGGACTTCATTCCCCGCCTACTTCCTTGCCAAAAAAGCCTTGTAATTGAATTGAAACGCGAGAAAGATGCTGAATCGGAATGTGGAATTAGCAATATTCAGTGGATATCAGGCCATTCGGGGATTTGGCCGGGCTATTTCCTTACCGGAAGTCAAGTTTATTAGAGATTGCCCTTTCCTCTGGAAAAAAATATGAGGAAAAGGAAACATAACCGAAAAAAGGGGGAGAAAGTAGGCAGTTTGGAAAAGGGAAAAAACTGTGGGGTGGAAAAGCACACATAAGCGTTCAGTTATTCCATTAATTTGATTAGAGTTTCTGACGGATCAACGCCAGGGAAAAAGCGGAAAATGTGTAAGGTGATATGGGAGAAAAAAAGTCGAAATTGGAGATACCCTATAAAAAACATAAAGAGTTAAGATACTCATATGTAAAAGGATCAATTTAATAAAGGAAAAATATCTGTGTATTTTATTATTTAATATTTAATTCAATTAAAAATTTAAATATGTTTTTTGCTTAGTAGAAGTTGAAGCAATTTAAATAAAATTTAAAAAGCTGATTGAAATCCCGTTTTCTTGTATCCCACAAACTCTTTAATTTATTTCCTTTAACAAATATAAATAGAAAAAAACTTTCTCATATCTATTAAAAAAGTTTTTACTCGCCTTCCAAAAAATATTTGCAGAAAATGAAGAAACCCTTTCCCAGGGCAACTCGCGCAGGCCGCACGGAGGGGGAAAAATGCGAAAAGAAAATAAAAACAAAGGCCCAAAACAAACGCTGGACAAAAACATAAGAATACACCGGATGACGGAAAAGTGGAAAAGCGCCAGCCATAACAGCCGTCCCCCCTTCGTACTTTTGGGGTATCCACGTGGACACACCTCGTGTCGTGCGGCAGCGGCGTCCTTATGAAGTGCCGTTATTAACTATGGGCCCAACTTATGCCTCATAAGAATTTAACGCTCAAATGCTCAAATTGTCAATAAGAAAGTTGGCACGCCCACTTTGAGCCCGGAGGGGGGGCAGGCTATCTGTCTGGCTAAGCCAAAGTTGGCAGCGTTTTATGCCACCTCAGTTACACACACACACAGACACTACGGTGAACGCATTTAACGGCGATGTCCACGCGTTTTCATTAAGCCAACTTTTGGCGAAACGGAACACGGAGGCCAGGCCAGGCCTCCTGGCAATCATTTTTTATGGAGCTGCGCGGCCAGCGCATCAAAAACCCATTTGGCCGCCATTAACTTGATTGAGTCGAGAGCTGTAAGCGAGCTTTGTTTTTTTTCCTTATTTTTGCCTCGCTTTTCCAAGGAGGAGCCGCCAGCAAATGAAAATTGATCATGGCCCGGTGTCCTTTCCATGTTTACAACTAATATTTCCACGGATTTCAGAGAGGTGATGCGATCGGTGTTTGGCAACGGTTTCGGCATAGTGTCCACGGCCATTAGTCGTCATTAGTGGGCATTTCCTTAATTAAACTTTGTGCCTCCGAGCCCGGCCCCCCAATCAGTCATTAAAGGGTGTCCGTGTCCCCGCTGCCCCTGCTGGCTGTCGCTATCTTTCCAGTCATTTGTCATCGGCTGCAGTCCAGCGGTTGTTTTGCTAATTAAGCGAAGTCCCAGAGTCACGAGTCCCACTGCCAATGCCAAGATTGTGGTCCTGTCAGGGAGAGCTCATCTAGGAGTCCCCCCAGGGGTTGACCTACTTCTGTTTCAGTACCTGAATAGAGATAGAGTCCTTGTGACTTACCAATGAGGCTAAAATTTGCTGTCAAAGATATACAAAAGTTTGTTAAAAAATATTAGATATTATTCTCAGAATTAGTTACGTTACCCTTTCGGCATTTCATAATTATTTACCCAAAAATCTATCCTTTCTCTGCCAGCAATCTAAAATCCACTTCAGTATTGTTTTCCTGCTGTGAAATGTATTCTACAGATACTTCAAGATCCTTGAGCCAATTACTCAGTGGGGTTTACCCCCCTTTTAGAAAGCCAAAATACTTTTCCCAGATTCGATTATGCTCGAGCATTAACCCTTCAGATTGTTGCCACACTCCCGCTCCCCTGGCATCCAGCAGTGAGTCCTCCGACTGAATCAAACTGTCACAGGACACAGGACACATTAAAGCTTAGCTGGCTTACACGGTCGCCTGGCAGATACACAAAATAAATAAATGTGATGTGTCATCTCTCGCAAAACATGAAATGGCAGCAGTTGGAGCAGAGACTGGGACAGTTTTGGATAAACTGTTCGAGAGAGAGAAGAGCATTAAATTGCAGTCAAATGGCACGCTGTGTGCATTCCAAATGCCAAGGATCCTGCAGGACATGCGAGCGGGAAGCAGCGAGTTGGGGCCTGATGCCGAGGCTGTATTAAATTATTCGAGCGTGCTCCTGCCAGACGGAGATACTTTCGTATGCAACACTGAGCAGACATCCAAGAGTCCAAGTCCAACTCCGACCTCCTGCTGCCTCGTCCTCCACGCTTGACTTTTGCCAGATCCAATAAATGTTGTGCCACACGAGGGGGAGATGGCGATTCCAGAAGGTTAAGCTTCCAGTATGGCCTGCTCATCAGCAAATCAGCTCCGGCTCTGGCTCTGGCCACTGCTCCAGCTCCTAGTCCGGCT
Organism: Drosophila mayri; assembly: GCA_008042485.1. Taxonomy (NCBI): domain Eukaryota; kingdom Metazoa; phylum Arthropoda; class Insecta; order Diptera; family Drosophilidae; genus Drosophila; species Drosophila mayri. Next base: position 86,656 of record VNJN01002138.1, on the reverse strand, counting down.
ACTGAGCCTGCAATATCACAATTTGGCCAAGTTAAGCGCCATGTAAAATTTATTTGACTGACTTGGCTGGCAGCAACGAGCTGCAAATGAAATGGCAAAACAAGCGTGTTGAAGTCACCTGTCCACCTGGTGACACTGACAACAACAGGAGGCAAGGATGCGTACTCTAGCAGGGCAAGGGAGCAGGAGTCGCTATTGACCTTTCAAGAAGTCAACACTTGAGCCATAAGAACATGTGTTTCGAGTGTCCTTGCAGGGTTATTGGTTCGAGGATAAATACCAGCTAAATGTCCCAGAAAAGATCCAGGAAAAGGTCAAGGAAAAGGCTACAGGCAAAGCTTATCAGAGCCTTAGAATTAAGTGGACCTTCCTCATTATCCAAATATAGATTACCTCATTTCTGTATTTAATAAAATCTTATTTCACTTTATATACAAGCTTATCAAGTCCTAGAATATCTCGGCTTGACTTTTGGCCTATTTGTAATTGTACATCGGCTTGAGGATGACAAAGGAGCAAAGGAGATTTGGGCTGACACACATCACGCCGCCGGCGTTGTTTAACTCGCCACAGTAGTTGGGAGCCGAGAAGATGGTGATCAGGTGGCGGTCGGCGAACGTCTCGTAGCCATCCTCGACTACCTCGTGAGCCCGAACCATGATGTCAAGGTTGTGGGCCTTCAGGAAATCCAGGACGATGGACCTGCTAAAGGTGAAGCTCACTCCCCGATCATTGTGACCCCAACCCTCTGAATGGTGATTGAGATCCGCCCACAGCAGGTCGCAGAGTATGCCCTGGATCGGTACGTCCGTGGGTCTGGGCAGATTTTGTATCTGCTCCAAGCTGCGGAGCGTAGGACCCAGTCCTCCATGGCAGCAGAAGATGCGTTCGCCAACCACCGCGGCCACTGGCAGCCAGTTGAAGCAATCCGTGAAGCTGCGCCACAAGCGAACCGAGTGCTTCCGCTTCACCTCGTCGTAGAAGCCATAGACTCTGTTGATGCTGGCGCATTCGTGGTTGCCTCTCAACAGGAAGAAGTTCTCTGGATACCGAATCTTATATGCAAACAGCAGGCAGATGGTCTCCAGGGACTGCTTGCCCCGATCCACATAGTCGCCCAGGAACAAATAGTTTGCCAGTGGGGGAAATCCACAGGCCTTAAATATGCGCAGCAGATCTGGGAATTGACCGTGTATATCGCCGCATATATTCACGGGACCTTCCAGCTCCAGGAGCATCGGTTGCTTGGAGATCACATCGCATGCCTGCCGGATCAGCCGCTGGATGGTGTACTCGTCGCAGGCGCAGTCACCCTTCTGGGAGATGAGTTCTTGAATAAGACGGTCCAACTCCAGGCTGCTGAAGCCTGTCATTGTGTTTTGTATTTAAAGGTACTTTATGTGTATTTCTAGCTTAATTTTGTATACATATAAAGCAAACAGGAATTTAAAGATTATACAAAAGATAAGGAAGTAAAAACACGTCCAATTTTTGTGTGGAAAAATGTCTCCTAGAGTAAAGTTGCAGGGAATTGAAGGGAGCTTTCTAGGTTACTTGGATTCCACTTAGAATATTATGTAATTAATTAGGTTAATTAATTAAGTTACATTTATTTGAAGTTGATATCCGTTTTATTTATTTGCAAAAACTTTCACTTTTTACTAAACGATTTATGGCTTTCTTTTTTACCTAGTGAAATGTCTTAAATCTTTAATACCTATTTTTTTGTCACTGTAAAGGACTATATGGCGCAGGGATAAACCCCCTTTTTCCCTAACCAACGCACCAGCTCGTATCGGATCCGGGCCCAGACTTGACTTGGCTTGGCAGAAGCGTTAAAGTGCAAAAGATTTATGGAATTTATTTATGTGCCAGTTAAAATGACTACAACAGGGGGAAGTTTGGTTTGATGGGGGGACCTTCTGGTACTCTGGAGAGGGCTGAAGGCTGTTGGCCATTCTCGGATAGCCGCCATCGTCATCATCGCTGTCATCATTATCATCATCGTGATGACGGTGGTAGCCCGACATCTCCGTCTCCGTCAGAAGCGCCATCACAATTTTCGTTGCGGCGGTGTGGACGTAAGCGGATTTGCGACAAAACTCATTCGCCATGGACACGATGCCCACGCCCACTTGGTGCTCCACCTCCTGCTGGCTGGTGGACTTGGCTTGAATCGCTCGGCTGGTCAGAAAGCGTGGACGTCTTTGCCGCTTGTTAGCAGCTGACAGCAAAGAGCGACGGGGCTAAATCCTGTTAAAATTTAGTGCAAAATAAGATGGAATGCTGGATGCTTAGCAGGCGAAAGGAAAGTAAATTATTCGTTCTTCGTTCTACGTAGATTTTTCCTCCATCGCTTTTCTCTTACGCCACTTTCCTTTTCATTCAAAAATAAAAATAAAATATAAATAAAATAAAGTTTCTGGTTGGCCATTGTATATACATAAGTTTCGCCATTTTATTCGTACCAGAGACCTACCAACATAAATATCTTGTTTTTTTTCCGCTGGCCATAAATTGTCGCCGAAAAGCTCCGAAAACAATAAAAATAAATGAACTTGAGTGAGTCTTTGCACTGGAACCGAAAATGAAACCGAAACCCGAACCGAAACTGAAACCAAAAACTGAAATTGAAAGGGAACTGGAACCTCGGGTCCAGAAATATATAAAAAAAAAGAAAGAAAAGAGAAAACCCCAAATTGGAAGTGGAACTCGAAACGAGGCAATTTGATGTTGATTATTACTCGTCCTTCTGCCGGGGAATTACATTTCTCGGCTATGGTTTATGTGTTGGCCGGCTATTTTGGCTATTAGTATTTATTGTCCTGTCCGCTGTCCTGACCAAAATCGCATTCTAAATGATAAAGAATTCGTTTGGTATATATCTTCATCAGCTGGGCCGAAAAAGATCTAAGTGACAGTCGAAGCGCTATAAAACTTATGCAAGAGGATACCACGAATGATTATCAAAATGTGGCCTTTTATCTGGCGTATAAAGATGTTTTATTTAACTATTTTGGGTTGGAGATAATTTATATGGGCTCTAGAGATTTCGTAGATACAATTTGCCTTTCAAAAAATCTCCAAAAATCCTTGCTTCTTAAACCTTTTTAACTATATTAAATGATAGTTTTTTTAAGCCTTCTTCCTGTGCAGTTGATTTATTTTTAGGTACCTTTTCCTTTAGCTTCCTGATACTCTGTCTGAATTTTCTCCTCCAATTTTACTATATGTTTCGATTTTTAAATTAAAATCTCTGCTCCCGGCAAAGCTGTTTTACATGAATTTACTATCGATTTCTGAAAGTTTCTATTAGCTTTTTTGCTCTGCTGGCTGTGTGGCGCATACAGAATCAAAATAAAATTCACATAAATGCGATTGTTTATGCGGGCTGGTACGTGAAAGGGAGGGGCTGAAGAGGCACTGAAGCAAACATGAACCGGACAACAATTGAGAGAGAGAGTTGCCATGGCTGCAGGACACCGGAAGGGTGGTGGAAAGGTTGCTCCTAAGTCCCGACACGTGCTGGAGCTCTTGCCTTTACTTTCTTGCTATACTATTTTGATGCAATGTGCGTGGTATTATACACAAGAGAAAAATAATGAACAAAAAGGATTTCTAGAGTTTTAAAAATTTTAAATAAATCAAATTTAAATAGTATAAAGAAGAAAAGTCTACGCCTGTGAGGTTCCTTGATCTTTCAACATTTTTTCTTAATCTTTTATAATGAAATGACTCAAGTAGGACTTATATCCTAAACAATTACAAATATATCTGCTAAACTTAAACTAATCCTAGAACATTTCCCAGTGCACTCTGCTGCCTCGCCTCTACTTGCCACTTGACTCGCTTTCGTCTTGCCCGGCAGCAGGAGAGCTTCTAAAAAGCAATAACAAATGGCGACAGTTAGTGTGTGGAATGCAGTTGTATTTCACTTGATGTTTTTTTATTCCCCTCTTCCACAGACACTCTCTTTTGGTTTAACATTTCACTTTTCACTGCCGTTTGCCCCCTGACCCGCGCCGCTTTGCACTTTTTCCTGCTTGACGTAGTCGTCGTCGTCTGATTCGAATTCGGAATCTGCACTTTTCTACACGTGTCGGTGACATTTCCCTGGGCGTGCATTCACATAAATATTTGCAAATAGTTACTCACTTGAAACTTGTTTGATTTGCTTGTGAGTGAACCTAGGAAAAAGGAACTGTCTGCCATCTAGAAGGATGTTTTAAAACAATCAATAAAGGTAGCTGAGAATACAGGGAATTTATGTGAATAAAGGAAAAGTTATTAACAATGTTTCACAGGTTTAAATTCTTTAAAAATCACTATCTTCTAAACATTTATAGTCGATTATAACATTAAATAATTTCAAATAAACCATTTAGCAAACCAAAAACCATTTAGCTTTCAACTCATTTTCAACAGCTTAAAGTTAAATTCAGTTTTAATACCTCAAAGTCTGCAGCCACATTCAAACATTTATCAGAGCCATAAAGTATATTAGTTTGGACGAGGCAAAAAGTATTTAAATTAAAGAAAAATAGAAATTCCAGACTGCCAGACTAATGCACTTAAAGCCTCTGAACAGAAAAGGAGCAAGGAACAAGGAGTTGTGGCGGGGAACATCAATAAATGCAATCTGTAAGTAAACTTTGAGAGCTCAACACAATCTTGGCCAGTCCGGGACTTGACAACTTAATGTCGGGGGCTAGAAAACAATTTGCATGGCCTGAGAAATGCCAGCTGAGGCCACAAATAAATATTGAAACCGAAAAAGGATTTCGTGGTCCCCGGGGAAGGAGGACTGTAAAGGGGGCGGCCTTCGAGGACTTCCCCTTGAAGTCGGCCTCATAATCTGATGCTAGTTATAAACTCTCAGCCGGACCAAACCAAAGTCATTTATATTTTGGGGGCTTCCCCAGACTCTCAGAGTCTTGGATTTCTCAGCCGGGGCTGGCAAATATAATCATTCATGGTTTTCAGAGCATGAATCACATGCAAATGGGCAGGGACGATGGGCGGTGAACGGTGGCCGGTGGCCCGTTGTGCCTGTGCAAATAGATTCATAAATCAGTATGAAAATATTATTTGATTTCCGTTTTCACAAAATGCCACAAAAGAAGGTCCTTTCCCGCAGCACTCTTTGCCTTCCTGGCAGTACCCTTATCGGTGTCCGAATCCGAATCCAAAGTCTGAGACGTTGTCGGAAGCTACTAATTGGAGCATAAAGTACCAGCAACAAATGCCGACGCATTTCCATTATCTTCTTTTTTTGTTACGGTTTGGGAATACCCTTATTGTGGAATTTGAATAAAAATTAGCATGACTAAGGGCGGGCTGGTGAGAGAAGGTCCTTTGGAAAATTATAAGGTTTTTATGGGTTTAACTTATGTGATTGATTTGAGAGCTTCTTGGGATGATTTGGAAAATGCTTTAAATTTATTATAATTTTCTGGAAGGTTTTCCTTGTCATAAAATGAAGTATGTATACAATAAAATCGTAAACAAAAATGTTGATTAACTTAATAGAGGTGCAATTGATGCTTATATATTTTATTTAATCATTTTCATTATTATTTTCTTGCAGTTTAAAGGATATAGTATACATAACTGATACTCCTCAGAAAGAGTATTAAGTTTTCTAGGAAGTTAGGTATTCTTATTTCCATTCTTATTCCTTTTTTTCTGTCCTCCCACGGCGGAAGCTTGATGTTGACATTGCGTCAGGCGGCCGGTGAATTATGAGTGTTACGGCGTACTGTATATAGTATATAGCAGCTCTGACTTAGGCCATTGGCAGTGCAACAATAGGCACTTCCGCTTGCCGCTCTCCCTATCTCTTTCTCTCAGTCCAAAGGGACTTCCCCTGGCCTTGGACTCGGCATCGGCGTGTGCATTTGTGCATTTGCGGATTTTTGCGGATCTGTGCATTTTCTGAATGCGTTTTTCGCCAAATGTCGGGGGCCAAAGTCGTGACAGGCGAAATGAGTTTCTTTCTGCTCATTGTGGCACAGCGGTTGTGTGTGGCAAGCTGCATCCCCGACCACTGCTTAATATTTCCGCTTGCACACTTGCTTATTTATTATGCTTCCGCCATCCTGTGGCGCAAAGGAGGCAGAGAGTCTTCCATTATGAGACACTGAGAGAAAAAGTAAAAGCAGCTCGTGAGAAAGATAAAAAACTAAGTAAATACTCTTGCAGAAAATATATAGGTTCAAGTTGCCAGAATTTCTTTAATAATTTTCAAGTATAAAGAATTTTTTTCCCTGTGCATCTTGTCTTGCCACATGCCGCAAGTTGGCTTCACTCTCCTGACTCGTCTGCCCTTATGCCAACTCACTTGACTTGCCCCATTTTGGCCTGGGACTGGGACTGGGACTGGCACTGGCACTGGAGATGCCACTGGTCCTGGGTACTGGGGTACTGGGTCCTGGGAGTTGTCTGGCCCTCGCCTGCGTCATGTTAAGTGCCTACATAGGATAATCTGCACATCTCAAGTCGACTTTATGCGGGTATTGTGTGCGGCTCCCCCTGGTCGCGCGGTGCCTTGCAGTCAAGCTGTGCAGTTGACTCGCAAGTCTGGAGCCCTCCTGCGAGGCTTATCCCCATCGCCATTTTGTCTGCTCTGCATTTGGCGAGCTCCCCGCCTCGCCTCGTCCTTTTTTGCCCTGCTCACAACTGTCGCCTTAAGTAATTAGCATGTTGAACGCAGCCGAGTCCAGAATGGGGAGGGAGAGGGCAGAGGCTTAAATGGGAGGATGAGGTCCTGCAGGAGAGCTGCCTATGACAGCCACTGAGCCGCTACTCGGCGGGGAGCGTGGCAGCGCCAATCATCCGCTTAAAGCGGGGACACTGCGGGAAATAATTACAAGCGAAATTAGGTGGAAAATGTTGAAGATTTAATTTATGATTGTCACAAAATCACATTTATTTAAATTGTAGAGAGAACTGAGCTTTCTTATTTAATTCATGGTTTAAAACGGAAGACACATTTTTTCAAGCTCTCTTTTTTGTTATATTTATTACAACTTAATCCCCATTTTTTCTCACAGATTAAGTCTACATACTGACCGCCTGCCCATTAAATTCTGACTCGCAAACTCCACGAAACGCAGCCAATCAACCGAAGGTCTCATGTTGCCGCGGTGATGCAACAGTTGTTGCTGCTGCTGTTGCTCCTGCAGTTGCTGTTTTTGGTGCCACCGCTTGGATAATCTTGTTCGCGAACAATCAGGGGGGCTGGGTGGGGGGTTTCGCTATCCCTGTGTCGTTGCTGTGCCACAGGTAGTTCCACATTGGCCACGTGCCGCGCGCGGCTAATTATGTACGTGACTCACATGGCACGTTACCCAAACACACACACACCTCACCGACACCTATCGACGGCCCCTGCCGCATCCTGGCACCTCCTGCCTCCACATCCTGTGGCCATCCTTGTTTTCGGCTGAACATGTCATTGACATCATTAAGCTCTTTGGCAGATTTGTCTAAATTTCCAATAGAATTCCCCGCTCAACTTGCCGGCGTGGAAATGGCACTCGCTGCCATTTCGATTCCCGATTGCCAAGGCACATAAAATTTCCACCACATGAGGTTTCCCCCTTTTCCGTTTTCCCTTTTTATTTCCCTCTTACCCCCCAGTTCCCTATCACGTTTGATGTCATTGCTGATTCTGCGGTCGCAGCGGGTTCGCCTTGTAAGGTGCTTACCACATCAGCGACATTGACATCGCAGGTGTTGGGATGCAGAGTTAACAAGAAAATTGTTGTTCCTGGCTGATATGTAGGTGTTCCTACAGTTGGGGATTGAAATGTGTAATATGTAATTGATATATTAAATATTTTAAGGTCTATTCTTTTTGGGGAATCATTTATATTGTAAAATAAAAGAAATTACTTTTTAAGAGAATGCAAAAAGACCGTTTTAAAATATTTAGAAATGCATGACATTTCGTTTTGAATTTTTATCCCAAATTTACTATTTGTTTACCCTCGCCTGTAGTAGGTTCATGTGTGTGCGTCGTTACAATTTTCCATCAAACAGAGAGGAGAACTTTCATGTTATTGAAAAGCGCACAGAAACGAAGAGAAAACAACCTTAATGCTAAAAAATATCAAATGACTTTGACTCGGCGTCATCGTCGTCGTCGTCGTTGGCGTCTTCGTCCTCGCAAGATGTCCACCTCCCTCTTCCCCCCTTCCTTTGTGGCCATGTGTGGGTGTCTGTTTGCTAAGCATTTTTAAATGGATCCACCTGCGAATGGGTGTGTGTGAGTGCCACATAAGTTGCCTTTCATTGTTGCCTTTGTTTGTCCTGTTTTTGTCGCCAAGTGCGTTGATTAAATTTTCGGAAAAACCTTCGCTTCGCAGGGCTGTGTGCGTGGAAGGATATCTTATTACACGGCATCGTATGTCGTATATTTTGAAAAGATTAAATGCTCGGCTGCGCAGCGCTTTGACAAGGTGATATAGTTTGATTTGGTGCCAGATACAGATAGGGATACAGATACAGATACAGATACAGATACAGATACAGATACAGATACAGATACAGATACAGATACGTTTGCGAGGTGCGGAGAACGGCTCACAATTTCACCTGATTACTGAATTTGCCAGAGAACGCCTCAGTAACAATTTGCTAGCATACAATTCGGGCCCATTTCGACTATATAAATAGCAGGTAAAAGGCTGTGAGCGAAATTGAGTCTAAATATTTGTCTTACACGAATGAATGGGTTAAGAAAAAGGCTCTGGGATTAAGTTGAATATGGTTAGAAGGAAATTGTGGGGTTTTTGGTGAATTTAACTTAATTCAACTTATTTAAGAAGTATTTTGAGTAATAAAATAAAGCTAGATGTCAAATAAATAGTTTGTAAATTTCAAGGACTTGAATTTACAATTTTGGGCGCTTTTAAAAAGATTTAATAACATTAAACAGATTATAATCACTTTATTTTCATAAGATATATATAACAATTATTAAAATGTTGTTTTTTATATATTCATAACTATTTCCTTGGCTTTTCCTAAATTTCATTTAGTTCTCTTCTGTACTTCTAACCCTTAAGCTCACTTTTTGATGATTTTAAAACCCAAAGCAGAGGCAGAATCATCCAAGAACACACAAACCTTGATATTGAATAGTTCTTCTTCCAATTTAAAGTCTCCTCAAATAATATCCGATCGATCCAAATCTCATCAGTCCCATATGCTGTCTTGGATTAGCATCAAGTTCGTTATTTAAGCATTTCTTATTCACGACTCTCCTCCTTGAGCTTTAAAAGCAATTTACATTCGATCTGACTTTCATCCTTTGCTCTTGTCGTTTAGGGTCCTTTGGCAACTGCATTACCACTACATTACACCCACACACACACACACACATATACAGCGAATCACTGGGACAGGATGCGTACCCGGGCAAGTTCGCGAGGGCGTCGTCTCAATTGCATGGGAAATTTGCATAAGTTGCCAGCTGTCGTCTGGCGGCGTTTTCCGCCTCGCTTTTCCTCGCCTTTCTGCGTTCTGCAATTTAATGAGCATCTGCGTATAAATCTTAAGCGGCAGTTAAACCCATTTTTCTCGGGTTTCCTTTTTGGTTTGGCTTGTTTTTTTTTTGGCAAATATTTGCTGCTCCCAATGCGAGAGTTGCAACCTCAAAGGACTCGGAACCAATTGCACCCACAAATGCAGAGAAAAAAAGAAGGGATAGAAAGTGGGGAAAATGGGGGCAACAACGAGCCACTAAACAGAATGCAATTTGCTTGTTTGACCCAAATTGTTGTGAGATTTGCCTTTCACCAACAACAGCTGAAGCGGCTCCCCTTCCGCTTTCCGCTTGGCTTTCTCCTCTTCAGGCTCCTACAAGTCCTTTGCCAACTTTATCTTTTTGCAATTGTGCAGGCAGCGAAAGAAGCAGTAGTTGGAGAAGAAGCCGCAGTGCCAGGAGCAGGAGCTAAAAAAGGAGAAGATGCAGGAGCAGGAGCAAAACTGGGAGCTGTCTATGCCAGGCTCATCCTGCCATCGGATGGATAACAATGGAGCGTTACTTTCACTTTCTCCATTGTTTGGCGCCAGCTGCATTGCATATTTTGCCTGCACTTACTAGAAGCACTTAGAAAAAATCTAGGGAGCTGGGAAAATGTAAATTAAAGTTGAAAGTTTGTAAGAAAATAACAAGAGAATAGTTTAAAATGTATAGATTTATTTGTTACTTAAATTAAACAAAACATCCACATCGTTCTCCCTGTGTACGACTGCCTTCACTCTCTTTTCTGCTGCCTCGTCCTCTGGTGCATCCTTGTAAATGGCTCAACAGGCTAGGGGCCAGGCCAGGGCAGGCAGGATAGCTAGAAGTCCTGGGCGATAAGCACGCAGACACCTGCAGACCCCGACGGAGGCACGTTCTGCATTTCGTTTGCATTTTCGGTTGCGATTATTGGCACTTTAAATGTTAACTCCGCCCGACTGAACCGACGCCGCAGCAATTGAAATAAAAGCCAGGCCAAAACGAGCACGAATGGTGAGGATTAACCCAGCATTTGTTATTCTTATTCTGATTCGAATTCGTTTTCGCATTCGCATTCTTATTCCATTCGAATTGAGGTGGCCCTGGCAGGTACGGGGTAATTTTGTTTCTCGAAAGTTTGACAAGCGCCGGGGGCCAGGAGATATCCTCCCCCTTATACTATATATACTATATACATATTTGTTCGATGAAGAAAAAAGAAGGAAAGTAGCAGCCAGGCAGCTTCACTGTTAATTTCCTTTAGGAATTCCAAAGGCCAAACTCAAGGCAACTTGTGAATTCCAGCAATGCCGGCTGTTGCTTCCCACATGGCTTTCTAATGTCTTAAGAGCGAGTTTTGGCTAATAAGCCCCACTTATGTGATGAATTATTTACCTTTATTGAAAGCGCCGTCCTGCTGCTTGGCTGCTCCATGGCACCTGTCCCTGCTGCATGGGCTTATAATTTATTTAAATAAGCCCCTATGACGTTTTTAATTCACTGACAATGATGTCAGCCGCAGGAGGGGAGCGGTGGCGTTGGCGGGGGCGTGACTCCCTACTCCCTGTCCCCCCTCTTGGCATAATTTGAATATTTCGGGCATAAAAACAAGCGCGCAAAACAAAATCAACAAACAACAACTTTAACGACGGCAGCCAAAAGGAGAAGCAGCAGCAGCAGCCAAAAACAAGGACCACAAGGATGACATTGCGGGGCTCCACATACCCTGCAATTTGCCGCGAATTGGCCGGGATTTAATATTATGTTTATTTTGCGAAAGAGCATTATGTATACAAGGCAGTTATGTTGATTACAGTTCTTAAATCGGCGAAGAAAAAAGACCCAAATTAGGGGTTATCCTGAAGAAGGGAGTTCTTAAAGGTAAATTATTTAATAAAGCTTTTTTTTCCTCTTTTTTATAGTGAATTTAAAAATATATATACAACAATTGTGCTTAAATAATTTAATTAGTTTTTAAAACATTCATAAAATCTTCTTGAAAGTCATGAAGAATTATAATGCTCAACCTGAAACCCAAATTAACTCCCTGAGATACCTTCACCCTCCCAAATCAAGATTAAAGAGAGTAGAAAACAGTATTCCAAGCTTTATTTTTGTCCCACAAATTCCCTAGCAAAGTTAACGTTACCATTAGAGGGTTTTGGCCATGGGGGACAGGGCCAACAAATGAGCGTAAGCAAAAATCTTGTCACAGAACAGAACAGAACAAAAAAAAACAGTCGACAAAAAAATTGTTCATAATTTTTCTCGTGGAATTTGCAGCGTAATTTCTCTCAATTTCTGTGTTTGGGGGGCTGGCGATGCCAGCTTTGGCTCACCACCTCTTCAAGGACCAAGGACCTCACACCGACTGTTACCGCTAAATGTCAACGGGAGCAACATGGCAAGCTACACAACATCATCTCGCATTTAATATGCGTGCGGCTGCCTGTTGTGGCAAATAATACGCCTGATGATGATGGCGATGGCGATGGAGGAGAACTATAACAGCTCCGCAGCAGGATGTTGCAGGACGAGCAGGTGAGAGGTGTCAGTCGAGGCGAGGCGAGGCCTTCCTGTCGCCACTGCCCGGGAATGTATTCACTGTAAAAATTAGCATATTTAATGCGAGCAGCACGTTAGGTTATTAGAGACACATTCTCACCGGGAAAAAGGGAGCGTGAGCGGAAGCCTGAGGAGTGGGGTAGGTCCTGGTGACACGGCCATGTTGCAGCATGTAAAACAATCACGCCCACACAAACGTTAAGTAAGCAGCTCCAGGACCAAGAAGCAGCAGCACCAACAACATTTGTAGACAGAAAGACAGACGGCGGGCCTGAATTTTGCATAATGCCTCCTCACAGCCCAAAAGTCCTGACTTGAGGCCAAGGGAAGGTGGGTGCACTGAGCAAAAACAGAGGACAAGGGTTTTTTTTAGAATCAACTTCCTTTGAGACAAAAATTAGGCTTCGTTTCTTACGAATTTATATTTAAACAAGGATTAATTTATTACTGAAGAAGTGATCACAAATATATTTCTTATTTACTCAAGTAATTAGTTTGTCCTCTGTTAGCTCTATTTTCTCCCAGTGCAGTGGGCGTGAAGGCAAAGCAATGAGCCTGTAAGCTACTTAGTTTTTATTACACTTCAGCCTCAGCATTGTTTTTTATGCTCCAGTGCAGGCGGCAGCAGTCCAAGCTGAAATCCCCAGTGAGCTTCAGGCTCATTTCCTTCTACACGGACCAGCAGGAATGCGCCGCTCCTCCCCCTCATGCTGCTGCTGCTGCTCCTTTTTCTACCCAGATTTTTCACGCCACTCGAAAGTGCAAATTGCATGAAATGTTTTGTTTTCCCACAGACGTCCCTTTCGGTCCTTTGAGTCCTCAACTTGAGCGACATTGGCGGTGATTGCTTTAAGCTGCGGTGGCGGTCGAAATATTAAATATGAACATATGTACATATATCTGCCAGCAGCAGGCTTTACATGCAATAATAATCGCAGCTCCAGGACCCTGCTTTCCCGCCCCAAAACGGTGCCAGTATCCAAAAGCCGCACCCCACACACTCACACAATGCACTGGCGCTCGTGGGTTCGCTGATATGACCAGGCAGTTACACGTGTCGGTCCTGGCCAGAATCAGGGCCTCGGTTTTCGGTTTGGACTGGTCCCTGACACATGGCAGTGCAAATTTAAGTGCTGCGATAAGGGGACAGCAGCCAACCGATGTCCAACGAGCGGCGGTGGCAGCCATCAGGCAGAGCCAACAGTCGCTGACCAAACGGTGGCTGCACCTAGGAAAAAAGGGGTGATTTTTTAAAGGGAAAAATTGAGAAAAAATTCTTAGAGATACCAGATACCAAATACCTATATGTAATTGGGAACAGAAATTTTACAAAATAATCAAGATGAGCTCCCTTTTATTATCCCTAAAAATCTCAGTTGGCTATAAGCCTCATAAAACCGTTGTTAACTTTAATAAATAATACAATTTAATGAAGCTGTTAATTACACCAAAGATATATCAATTTCCCCATAGATTTTTCCCCATGTTTTCGTTTTTTTTCTGCCTCCAAACTCACGCACAGCGACCACGTGTTTGCGAGTGTCCTGGAGATGTTATCAATCATGGTTTTTGGTGTGGATAGTTGCGGATAGCGGCGCGGTCAGTCGTTGGGTCACGAATGTGGGTCGTTGCCTGGACACTGGCCCCCTCTCGCATGATCCCCTCATTAACGCCTTGACGCGCAATTAAAGAAATTTTGCAAATTTAATGCGTGGCCTTTTCTCCAGGGTGAACGAACCGTTTTGGTACAACGCATGTCTGCTGCCGCTGCTGCGTCTTGGCACAAAAATAAAAGTTGGCCGGGAGACGGAAAGTTGGAACAAAGACCAAAGTAAAAGCTGCAGCGGAATGGGCTGATAAACTTGGATATAACCTGCCAAGGGGAATAATCCCGAAGGAGACAAGTCCGTGGACTGAGAGCAGGTATTTTTTATTTGTTTTGGAAAAGCCAAAAGCGAAAGAATAAAGAAAGAAAATCCATAAAAAATTTAACAAAAGCGAAATGCTTTGGGATGGAAAATTACTTTATTTCTTGGAACTTAAAGGCAACCTTCCAATTTAATAATATGATTAACTAAATGCCAATTAAAACCTAATTAAATATAATTTCATAATTAAAACAAGCTCTAATTAAATATGTTAATAGACCCTGTTTTTTTTGGTATTTTACGACCCAAATTTTCTCTCTTTCAGTGCAAAAAAATTCATGAATGCCACACTTACAGTTCATTTTCCCAATTTTTTACGACCACTTTCACCCGAATAACATATTTTGGCCGGGCCCACAGATAAAAAGCAACAAAAACACAGACTGAGCCAGGAAAAACTTTACTTTTTATTGTCCTTTTTTTATGCGTTTCTTTCTATTTGCTGGCAATTTCTCTTGTAACAATATTTTGTTTGTCTGCTGCTGCTGCTACTGCTGCAGCTGTTTTCCTTGTTAAGGTGCCAAGAAGCGTTTAGCAGTTTAACCGCTGACACACCCAGGACACCCCAGCCATATTGGCCCGGCCAACAACATCTGCGGGAGCATCTCAATCTTGGTGCTTATGGTACGCCTCGCAGGATCTGCAGCCGAGGCGGCCGACAGGAGCTCCATATCCCTCATATCCTGCAGGAGAGGGAGAGTGTGTGGGGGGGTGCAGCGTGTCTGGAAATACTTGAGCTGCTATTTGGAGCACACACACACACACACACACACACTGGTCCTTTGTTGTGGGGGAGCAATTTTACTTTTTGTTTGCTGGCACGCAATGCTTGTTAGTGCGCTCGTAAGTATGCTCCAGAAATTGTCAGAATATCTCTTCAGCTCGCAGCGCAGCTTCGCTGTTTGTCAACCCACTGGAAAAATATGAACAAAAAACAGAAAGCTGGGAATTTGAGGGAAAAAAGTGAAGGAGGGGAAAGGATTCTATTTAAGTTTCACTTTGAGCTGAGCTCCGGATTGTTTTTAATGCTTCTTCCTGGCCACAGCTTACGCCAAGTAAACTGCACACATAATTCGCAGCTCAAAAGGACATGCGTTTTGCCGGCAAAAGCCACAAGCAAATATATTTCGGGAGAATCTTTGAAATTCGATTTGTGTTGCATTCAAATAGCGCCAAGTGCAGATTTGATTATTTGCATTGCGGCCAGGACTCGATTGCTCGCTAGCTGGAAAAGTCATCCAAAGTCTCTGTGTGTGTGTAAATGTGTTTGTTGTTTGCCCATCGCTTGTGGAATTTTGGAAATTTTCCGAATTTCAAGTGTGGCCACAGTTCGAGTTTCCTTTTGCAAATAGCACAGGCAGCAAGCACAAACAGAAGGCAAACAAAGTCAGCCAGTCAGCAGCAATCTGGGAATGTCAATATAGGAAATTGCATTATGATTTTCCCAGCGCGGGGGAACTATTATTATAAAATTGATTCCTGCAGCCAAGGGCTAGAGGTTTTAGCTGCTTAGATTCTGAATAATTTACTCCCCTAATATCTGCCAACGGTTGCCTAATGACACTATACAGGATGCTCCACCTGCTGTGAGTCCTTGTCTGCTTGTCTCCTTGTACAAGCAAACAAACAAAACACCTTGAACGTGGCCAGTGGCCAGTGGCCACAGTGATTATGCTTATCACAAGCCAGTGATGCCAGTGACACCTTTCAACAACAGAAAATGTGCTAAAAATAAAACAACTGGAAATGATATCTGTTTGTGGGGTTTTTTGGGGTGTATTTTTGGTATATAAATGAAAGATTTTCTTGCTTTTACTTGAAGTTCAGGAAGAAGTTACAAGTTACAAGTTTTTCTAAGATTCTACTCTCAGAAGATTTATTTTTAATATATTTATTTAATTTCCAAATGTATCTTTACTTCAAAATCCAATTATTATAGAAATCAACCAAATTGCCATCTCTGCGACTGCCTCACATACGCACTGGGAATATGAATATGCATTTAATGCCACCAGCTGGGAATGCGATTCGGCTGGTAATGGCAATTTAACTTACACACAAATCATAATGTGCGACGCCACCGGGCGTGGCATACAAAACAATCCACAAGGCCATGCAGTGCACTGTATGCATACGAATTCGAACATCACGATGACAAGCGGCCAACAGCCACAGCAACGCCCTGATAACGTGGAGCGTGCATGACAAATAGCCCAAAATGGAAAATCTGTTGATGGCCGGAAAACCGCATCAGCATTTCCCATGGCCGTTATGCAAAATCGATGCCCAGATACCAGCTACGAGATGCGATTCCAAGTGTTGGCCAATTAGCAATGGCAACTGCCTGACACTGAGCCGGGTCAAGATGCAGGCGAAGTGGGAGAGAGAGAGAGTCCTGTGAATTGCATTCAAGTGTCATGTCCCTGTCCTGTCCGACTGCCTGCATGCACAGGATTTAATCCAATTGAGTTGCCAGAGAGCCTTATTAAATTATTTATGGGCGAGCCAAGGCACCGAGCGAGATTCGAGCCTGGCTTACAGTTTTTATATTTGATGAGCCTTAAATTGAGTCGAGTTAGTGACACTTTACCAGGACTCGGCTATGTCAACACGACAGGCCCTGAATTTGTGATTTCTAAATTAATTTATGTGCATTGCCCATGAATCGGGGGGTATCAGTGGGTATTCCGAGGCTGATACATTCTACAAATCCCCTCCAGCCTGATTGCATTTCAATTATTTAGGGTTATTTTTTTGCTAGAATTTTACAAATGAATTTATATACATATTTGTTTTCCGCACAATTGCCAGGCATTTAGAAGGACGTTTGATTGATAGAAGGCAAGTGTGTGTGTGCAATCTGCACTTGATTTCATATTTAATTTAAGCCCAGGGAGAGAGCTTTCAATTGGGTAATTTAATTAAAATGTTGTTTACGGCGAAACAAGCCTTTTTGTTTGCCGAATTATGTGAAGAATCCATCGAGGACATTTCCATAGTTATTCGAGTGGCCTTTATGTGCTTTCTATGCAAATATCTTTGCCTGGCAATGAGAGAGAGAGAGAAATCAGTGTCATAAAATTATATGTTTTCTTCCTTTTTGGCAGGGCAAATATGGCGACAGAAAGGAAAAGGAAGACTCAATGGTCCTTGCCGGGTGGGAAAAACACATTGCGAGGGCCGCATATTTCACGTTACTTATCTTTATCATTGCCAACTAATTTCACAGCAACCAGGAGAAGGCAGGAGACGGGGGTTTTGTATGCGAAATATTTGTTTATTTCTAGTTCATATCTCTCATGTGCGCTACACTTGTTTCCCTTTCATTTCTCGTCCTTTTTTCCTTTTTGTTCTTTGCTTTGTGGCATGTTTGCGCCATTTTGCGTTTTTGTTTATGTTTAGCTGGGTCATTGCGGCCATTCCTTATGGCGTTACATATGTACATACATTCGTGTATGTGTGGGTCTCTCTGTCTTTGTGTGTGTGAGCCCCCTCCGTCCTAAGTGTTTTTATTGTCTTTTGCTTAGGGTTAAGTTTTGTCATTGCCACGCTTTGTTTATGGCGCCCCTTGCCCCCTGCTCTTCCCTCTTTTTTTGGTGCCAGGATATGCCAGCGAGCTAATCCTTTTGTTTTATGGCATTTAATTTATTTTTAAAGCTTTCTGTTACTGCTCCTGCCGGCGGCACAACTTGTTTATAGGCCGCAAACAAAGCGGCAGGGAATCCAGAAGTATAAAAATAAATTTGTGTGGCGCACTTTCATCCGCACTCGGGAAAAAATATTGTAAATAAAATTAATTCAATTGAGAAATGGCAATAAATTTAAAATGTAATTGATTCTCAAAGGGTTATCTATGTCTGGGTAATATTAGAGATATAAATAAGCAAAAACCAACAGTGTTCTTGGGCATAAAGTCGGAATTTATATTCCAAAATATTATAGAAAATTAATATAACTCCCTCTTCAATATATCATGTACTTATTTTCCTCTGTGCATCTATCTCCGCTGGCTGTTGGCTTCCCATGAATATAGCACACTCTCTGGGCTTTTTTTTCTGGCCAAAACATGCAACAGGCCATGTCCTGTCACAATAATTGGCCCGTTGTGTTTGCACACAGAAAACAAACGCAGAACTAAACAGATTTTAGCGCATAGAAGGAGTAAAGAGCACAGGACATGCTCAAGTAATTGGCTACAAAACTGCAACATAACAATAACAATTCAATATGTCGGCAACAGATGCCCACACGGAACACACCCCTTGCCCCTCGGATAGCATTCAGACGCCAGTTTGGCGGCCACCGCCTGCACTTGTAAGCCCGGCCTAATTGGCCCTCATTACATCAAAGAGTTCTGCGTGGGGAATGCTAAGCGCAAATAAGACTCATCTGTGTGTGGCGGTAATGAGTTCGAATATGGCCACGCCCCGAACATCTGCTGATGGCCATCGAGGGACACTCTAGATGACCTAAACGAAGCGTCCTAAACTTTGCTTAAAGACACTTGAAAAAAATATGAAAACTAAGTTGGCTTTCGGTAAAGTATCTCAGGTTAAAGTGGATAGGTTAAAGTGATAGGACTTTATTGTTCTCTCTTTATTAATCACTAAAGTAACCTTTATTTCTTTCAGTTTACATTTACTTAAACATATATTTGAGGCTTTCTTTCTGTGAGTTTTCCATTTCGGTTTGAAGTGGTCCCCAGCCTGGAACTGTTCGATCTAGGCAATGGTTGTTCTACGAGTATTTGCCTACCTATATTCAATCGCATTCGATTAATCTGCGGCCGCTCTGTAACTGCGTGTGCTTAGTATTCCGCCTGTGTTTGGGTTTGCTTTTCGGGGGGTGTGCGTGTGTAAGAAGTTGGCCAAATAATTGCTTTCCATTATGTGCACACAAAGGAGGACGACCTTGAGCTAATGGCTGGGGGGATGTTAACTTAAAGTGCTTTTTCGGTAAAAGTTTTGGTAATTGGGCATTCACTAAGCGGAGGAGCTTTAAGGGGCTTTCATGAGCCATCCATTTGAGTTGATTTGATTGCCAAGTGAAGCAGCAGGAGAACAAGGTTATGGAAATTATTTCTATATATTTAATATAAATGCAGTTTGAACCTTATAGTCCTTATAGGCCAGGTGCTGCGCTGGTAATTGAATTGAATAATTAGATTCGATCAAGTATAGCGGGTTCCACCGCTGGAACTCTTTACTTCTAGCCACAATTTTATTGATGATTTACAAGTGTACCAAACCAATTTGCATTTATTTCTCTGACATCTCAAAACTGGCCAAAATTTTGTGGCTTGGAAGACCTGAGGGAAAAACTCTCAATTGTGGTCGTCTCGATGCAGTTCATTCAAATTGTTCTACGGTTAAGAGAAGGAGTGCCAGGATTCAGGACTCTGGAGTCAGAAGTCCAGAGCTTAAAGTGTGCTCGATGCACTCAAAACTAATGCCCTAATGAATGGTGATGGCTCTGAGAGGTCCTTCGTCTGCCACTTTTACAATGGCTATCGATTTCTGGCTCTGGTGTGTGCGATAATAAAACCATTGGCATGGAGCTTCAACAGGCCGTTTTCCCGCTGTACGTGTCTGTCATTTTGAATTACAAGACGCGTCTAAATGTAAAGCGTGGCCCTGCTGACGAGGGACAGCGACGTCGGCTACGGCAACGGCAACGACAACGGGGCGTATGAGTAACGTAATGATGCCTTGGAAATTGCTGGGCTCTGCATTCATCGTCATCGTCGTTGTCTGCTACTCCCAAACTGCCAACTTGTAGCATAATTGTGCGTCGTTAAGTTTATTATGAAGTGCCATCACACACACCACACACAGGCAGAGAGTCATATAAGAAGGGACACTCGCATGAATAGCGGAGCACTTTAAGTCGAGCAATTGGAAACTAAATTGGAATTTTTATGACAGGCATCAGACATCAGGCTTCAGCCATGGCCAGCCAGCGGGCTTACGGGGCGTATGCGCATTTTGTGTGTGCGCATTTGACCGACAACAGCTTACACACTCACACCTCCCCCCTTGGACCACACACAACACACTGCCTGCACATAAATACAGTTATAATGCGTTTTGCATTTGTTAAATTTCCCTCAGGCCCCGTTTTCGGTTGCCTCTTTCGAAGCGTTGAGCGTTGACATGGCCGAAATTCACGCCTCACTTGGCCCGCTCCTGTTGGCCCTTTTGGTCTTTACTGTTCAGTGGTCCATTCACTGTCGGAGAATGACTTAATGACTGCCCCCAAACCAAAGAGGCAATGTATTTATATTTAATGTCAAATGGAATTAATGGCAGACAAAGGCTGCGATGATTTGCTTCATCGATTTGGACACTTCCAGGAATTCTTTTGTGCAAATTGCTTACTTTTCGGGATTTCAAATAATTACAAATAAGTGAGGGCTAAGAAAATATGGAAATTTATGATAAAAGAGAAGGACTTTAACTCTGAGGAGTTGGTTTTTTTAATTTACGAATTTGTGGGAACTTATTGAGCAAGGAGTAAGATAGAAATCATTTTTTATTGGGCATTTTCATAAACTAGAAAAATATATAACCCTTCAAGGACTATTGTCTATATAGAAAATACATTTATAAATATTTTAATTTATGAAACAGAAATAAAACAATAATGAATCTAAAAAATAAATCTATAAATCTAAATGGCTTGATTTTTATTTTAAAATCCTTTTATTTAAACCAATTTAAGGCCTTAATTTTAATCTGTCCATTTATTCCTGCTCCTATAAATAGTTTTCCCTATTTTTAGCCACCTTGTTAAGTGCTTCTCCCAGTAATGTTTCATCATAGTTACTTTTTGTATGGTTTTCCCAGAGTAAATGAATGCGCCATGGAATGCCTGGCAGACTTTCCTCTTGGCTCCAACAACTCCCAGCGGAAAGATGTTTGCTGAGTTGACTTTTCTATTTGGACGCCTGCAGCGGCTGCCACGCCCCCCATGTGAGGGAGTGGAGTGGCTTTTGATATAACACATAATAACAATATATTTGAGGGTGTGTTTATGGTCGTATGCAGAAACTGTTGCCTCTTGTGGGCAACTTTTGATGATGCTGCTGCCTTTGCTTTGTTTTTGTTTTGTTTTCGTTTGCTGTGTTTGTTTTTATTATTGTTTTGCCTTTTGGCCAATTGGCACACTCACCAACACTGTTGGCCCAATCTGCTTTTCGGTTTTACTGTGTCTATGTTTGCTTTTGTGTGCAAGTTTGCTCGTTCGAATGCGGTTAGCATAACCATCAAATTGAATTGCAGCTGCACATTCCCCTCCTATGCAGTGCCCTTGTTTAAGCCAAGTTACCGCCTGAGCCATGGCCCGGGCAGTTCATTAAACTTGGTTTCGCAATTCAACAAAAATGGAATTAGCAACAAATCAAAGTTCCATTGAACAGAGCAAGTTTCTGCGGTCGAGAGTGGGGCAATTTAAAACTTAATTACCCAGCTAGCAGGGATTCAGCTAGCTGAAATCCGAGGCGAAGGACAGGCATCAAGTGTCGCCCGGATGAAGGCCATCAACTTCATCTTCATCTTCGTCATCGTCAGGGCCATCTCCAGCGCTATTTTGCCGCCACACACTTTGGTTTTATTAACTCAAGATGGGGAATCCTTGGCGCAAAGAGCAGGCAATGGAATGAACGGAGCTGCTCCCAGGATACTGTGGGAAATGTTATAAAAATCCACCCTAAAGTTAAAGACTCGCTTGGTTTTTTCTTTTATATTTTGCATAATTTTATTATGTTTTATTTGTTTCAGTTTTCGTTTGATGGTTTCCTCTGTCTTTTGTTTTTTGGTTTGTTAATTTTCGTTACATTTAACTACACAGACTTACGGGCTAGAAATCATTTATGCGATATTTACACACACTCATCGGAAGCCTTCTCTCCCCGAACGCTCCTCTAGTTAGTCGCCATTGCTAAGACAGTTAAAAGTTATGTCCACTAATTAAAAATTGCTAAATATCCCTTAAGTTAGACAATTAGTTTATTTTGATTACTCTGTTCGCTTCGTGTTTGTTTGGTTTTCCTTTCGCTTTCTTAAGTTTTCATTTTTGATTAACAACTTCTTGCCAAACTGCTATTAACTTAATTTTTTTGCATCGCCTGCAAATAACCACTCTCTCTTAACCGCAGTAGTTTATTCATGTAATTTAGTTTAACAAATAATTTATTTACAGCTTAGTTCTCAAGGTCCTTGTCGGGTAAAACCAAATTCCTTTAGCTAAATCCATTTTAATCAGTTAAGTGGTTGTCTGTACAATGCTGCGTAAATCAGATTCGAATGATTGAGCGTGTCTCGCGCTGCGTGGCCAAAACTAAGTTCCTAACTTGTAAAAATATGAGTTCTAGATTTGGAAATGCACGTCAGTTCTGAACGTTGAGCTGGGCTGGGGTAAACCGCGCAAGGATGCCGCTAAAGATCCTTGGGTTGACGAAAAATATCTGAAGGATAAAAGCTCCTGGTGCTCGCTCGCTCTCCCTTTCTCTCTTAAGTTTCGTTAGTAGTCTGCAAAGTTTACCTTTTATATATATAATACATGTGCGGCGCAGGACTGCATCCTGTGGCCAAGTTCGACACTTATACATTAACGAAACAAACACTCACACACTCTGGCACACTCACACCCACAGACACATCAAAAGGAGGGCTGTATACATGCACACCTGTCGACTTTAACATATGTAGAGAGATTGAGTTCTTAAGTTTGATTCTGATAGTTTTGGCTTAGGCTGTAGGTCAGCGATGCCTGGGCATCCCTGCTTAAGGTGTATGGTAGTACGTATGTATGTATGTCTGGAGATGCCGTTAGTAAATAGTAGAGAAATAACTAAATTTAGTGTAAGATTAGGGCTTCCTTCGGGACCTCCAGAGGGGGGGATCCTGCTTCTGCTCCGCCGGCTCCTTCTGATGACATAGTTACAAATGCTCGTCGATGTCGCCTTTGAGCGTTTACACGATCTTCATATATACACTCGTGTGGAATATCCGATAGCCACTGGCAATGATTATCATAATCATATGCAGCTGGGACTGCATTGTCTTTGTGGAGCCACCCACATGGCCGTGATACATGGCAGCCGGATGGTCGCCTGCGGAAGGAACAAAAGAGATCCAGAGGTGGGATGAGAGCATGAAAATGAAATTTGCACAAAAATTTAATTAAAAAAACACACAGCTTAAACAAACACACATACACACACAAGAAAGGAGAAGGAGGAGCAGCGAAATGTGAGCTTAACCAACAAAATGCTAATGAGCGTCGTCGCTTCATCGCGCCAGAAACTTATAAATTATGACAAGCACTAACTACGTGGGCCACTCTTTGTTTTAGTCGCAGTCTCTGCCGGCTCCAGTCTCCTCTTTGTTCCTCTGGGCCCCCCGCTTTTTTCTCCCTGTCTCCGTGTTTATGGCCCGGCTTTAATGGCAGTTTGCCTGCCAAATGGCACTGGCTGCCGCACCGTGAGCGGGCATTTTTAATCCACATGCTTGCGGCCGTGTAATTTTCATAAATTACTTTTATTGTTTTCGCTCTTAGCCAGCACCAGGCTGATATATGAACTGCGAAAGAGCTACCGGATACAGAGGGATACAGAGTAATACAGGGAAACAGGATGCAGATACAGATACAGCTGCCGAGATACAGATGTAAAAATATCACGAATTCGCAAATGAGTAGTTATCTTGTTTATTCAAAGTTTTAATTTCATTGGGCGGACATAATTGAAATTTCTGTGGCAGAGAAAGAGCTGAGAGTAATTCAATTGTGCAGTGAGCAAAAAGGTTATTGTGGAATTTAAGGTTTGAAAATAATGTGGATCTGAAATCTCTATTTATCTGGCTTTTATTCTGCAAAACTATTGATGGTTTAGCATTCAGAGCAATGTTTATTAATTTATTTAGAAAACCTTTGCAAGCTTTTAAATTATTTCATGAATAAACCAATTACTTTCCCTCTTTATTCTGCAAAAAATAATGCATTGATGGGGAAATTGTGTGTGCAACACGAGAGTGTGGCAGCTGAATGCCATTCTTGTTTTACATTTTTTCGGTTCGCCAATCACCTTTGAAAATGTGAACCAATACGCTGGCCGGCTGCGTGTTGCTGGCCACGCAGGTAAAGTTGCCCGAGTGCTCGCGCCGTGTCCGCTGAATGGTAAGCTCCGATGATTGAAAGTCTGCAATGAAAATAGGGCCATGAGAGGGGCTCTGGCACGACATGGCTGGTATCGGGGGACTCACCTGGCTCCGTGGACACGTTAATGCCCCGATCAATGTCGTAGTTAATCATGCGGTTGTCGTGATACCAGAATATATACTCTGAGGCCTCCGTATTCTGCACGACGCGGCATTGCAGTCGCAGCGTTGAGCCCGGCGTTAAATATCGTATCGGAGGCCCGGAGATTTCGGCACGGGCTTCTAACCAATCGATTTTTAAAGAAGGGTTTTGAAAATACAATAAAAATAAGAATTGATATACTTTTTAGTTGGCTTGCAGGTTAAACTTATTTTATTGTTCGAAATTAAATTAGAAAATGTTTTAACAGAAACTATAAACCAGAAGTCTGTTAGCCTTGTGCAAAGTATTTTTCTTTTAGCTTATTTTGTATGAATTTATAGCTTAAAAATTTAATTTTATCCATAAGCAACACTCCAGAAGTTAGCTAACCTCATGTTTCTTTATAGATTGTGTTGTATATAACTTACAAATTAATAAATATTTTAAATACTTATTTTTGTTAAGAAAAGTTTCCTTTTTAGCCATTAGAAGTCTTCTAAATAAATCTGTATTTATCGATTTTTTAAAATTTACAATTTTTCGAATAAATCAAAGCTTTAAAAATTCATAATTAATCCACAAATTATTCGAATTTAAATCGGAAAGCAGTTTTGTATTAGTTTTTAATAGTTCTTCCATTCTGCGTATTCAGTTTAGCAATTTATAACATTTAAATTTTTTCGAATTTTTTACAATTTTAATGATGTAACCCCTTACAAAAATTTCAAAAATTGGAATAAAATTTTAGAGTTTTGTTTTTCAATATTTTGTTCTTCATTAATAGAGATTTAAATTGCGAATCGGAAAATATATGATTTATTGAGATCAAGAGCATGCTAGCCATGATATGGCCAAAAGAAGAGCCGAAAAATGAGCATTTTATGGACTTTAAAACAATTTTTGTTTTATATAATTTTCATTTAGCAAATTTTTGTATATAATATTTAAATACTTATTCAAAATTGTTTTCCTTTTGTAACTAACTATATTACAGCTCATTTATTTGCCGAAAAAACTGTCTAGCCTTAACGAAGTGAAGCTATTTTAACCTCAGACCTTGCCATTCCCCCTTCGGAGATAAAGCTCAAAGGTTGGCTTTCAGCTTCCCTGGGGTCAAACCGTGTCAAAGTCAAATCCTTTATTATCATGTGACTAAATCGGTTAGCATCCATCCCTGACAGTTATCAATTTGGCTCACTGAGAGCCGCCGAAAGTGCCCCCAAAATTTATGAAATACATCTGGCAGACAGCCCAGCAGCAGCAGCATCGCAGAAAATGTGTAGCCCGGTCTGTCACATCAGTTTTCATGTATGTGGGCCAACGAAGTGGCTTTGTTTTTGCGGAAAATGGCAAGAAGCTCGGGCAAGAAGCAGAAAAGGCCATTAGGCGCAGCACATTCAAAGTAAATTGTTTGTTAAATTCAGAATAATGTGCGTCAGTTAGCCAAGGACAGCGCGATGAGTTGAGAACTTGCTGAGTCGTTGCCATTTGGCCCGAAACCGAGTTGGGAACATGAGAACCCAGCCAGGTCTGGGCTCCAACCCAAACCCAAATCTACCTCCTTTTGAACCCTTTGCCGAAGCCTGCTTCTGCTGCTGCTCCTGTTTCTGTTCTCTGCCCCTGCCCGTTCCACCTTTTTGGCATATGGACATTTCTAATTTCAGCTTGAGCGCACCGAGAACGTAACACAAAAATGTGGCTGGCTCGAAACTCATTCCGGTAAAGTCTGTGGACTCTCTTTGGCCGGCATTTGTTTATTCCGTTTCGGCCAGGCCAGAAAAACAGAAAAGCTATCAAGGCGTGAAATTATAGAAAATCACCAGTGCTCGCCCCGAAACACAAATAGAAAATACGAAAAACGAGTCCGTAACCGTTACCGAGGCAATTCCGGCCTCTACTTACCGACGACACTCAGGTGCAGGAAAATCGAGGTGGGCGGATGGGTGGACACCTGGCACTCGTAGACGCCGGCATCACGTTGCTGCACGAATTTGATTTGCAGTGTCCAATCCTGCAGGTGACACAAACAAAAAACAACATCAGAACATTGAGTACAAAATTCGGTAACAGAAACAGTGAATCGAAATGGAGAAATCCGCAGAAAATAGGCCAGGAAAACAGGGGACATGCTAGAATTAAAGACCACCGAGGAGGAGGAGGAGGCATTGGCCATTTCGCCTGGAAGTCAATTTGCTGTGCTGCAGTTGCGAAAATATTTTGCAATATTCCGCACTGAATTTTTGTCACGTCTCGGCAATTCGAGGCCGACCGGAGGCGAAAAGCTCACAATGCAGCAAATATTCAACCAGGGAGCGTGGCTAGAGCAAAGATGGAGAGTGCACTGGGAGAAATTGATGGGAAAGAAAGGGTTTTTTGATATGCCAAAACTAGGATTATTTATTCAAAATTATAAAATCATTATAAAATACAATTCATTTGATAAAATTTGCTGCCCAAGAGATTTGTATATTCAAACCTGTAAAATAAATTCTGTAACTCAATAAAATCCATAAATTCTTTAGGTGTTTGGCATATAATTTCGTATGCAGGTCTCTGATACGATGCAATCAGCCCGGGCTTCTTGCTCCTTAAGCCTCCCTTCATCACCGCTTGGCCATCAGCAATGCAAATTACTTGGCAGGACTCACCTCGGAATGCTTCAAGTGCGTGGCACTGAATCGCTCATCGCTGCTGTAGGTTGTTAAGCCGACCGTAAGCAGATGATAATCCTTTTTGCGTATCCACGATACCTAAAAATAGAGAAGTGTGTGTGTAGGATGAGAGATAGGTTGAGATAGGGCGGCGGCGCCATTAGCCAAATACAATGGAGGATTCGCTTCAAGGACTTCCTACCGAATATTTAACATATGCCGATGGATGGACCCCGAGGATGGGTTCGGTCCGGTCTCCCTACTGTCTTGTTCAAATGTTTGCCAATCCATCAAGACGGGGGACTAGGACGATGACAACGACTTGATGATGATGCAATTTTCAAAAAAGGCTCTCACACAGATACTCAGATACCCAGATACTTGGAGGGAAAAAAATCAAAAAGCAATTACGTGTAAGAATTACTACAACAGCAACAATAAACATAATAGCAGATTGATTGATCCGAGGTTCAAAGTTCAAATTGGCTACCTAACTGTAAATAGACAAACAAACAAACAAATGGGCGGGGCGGCTACCTAAAAAGAGGAAGAGTCCCGCCCCCTCGAACAAATCGGGGGCGTGTGCTGTAAGTCCTTGTCCTTTTTCCCTTTTTTTTCTATTTCCCCCCAACTTTTCCCTGGGCTGCTGAGTATGTCTGAATGTGACTTTAGCTAATCTTAAATGACCATTAATCATTTCGTCATCTACTTTTTGCGCACTTTTTTTTTTATTTTTTTTTTAGCTAGCTGATGATGAAGGCACGCACAGGTGCACAGAGAGAAAAATTTGATGGAAAATGTCCAGGAGGTTCCAGTATTAACTTCTGCCAAAAAGATATAAGGGTGGGTTCCTAATTAAAATATATTTTAAAAGGAAAGAGCTATTAAAGGTGTCCCAATTTTTATAGTAAATAATTAAAATTAATTTGTTGTGACTTCCCTTTTAGAAAAAATTGTTTCTTTAAATTTAAATTAAGCCTTGTGTTAAAATTTAATAAATAAATAAATTGATACACAATTTATTTTGAGTTTTGAAAAGTTTTACTTTAAAGTTAAAGCAAAAGTTTAAACAAGATATCAATACTGATTTTAAAGGTCTCAAACATTACCAAAAACATTTCTAAATATTTCCTAGCTTCCTAGAAATCCCCAGAGATTTTCTCACAGTGCTTTCCTCGGCAAAAACACATCTATTAGCTGTCCATATGGGGTTATTGCCTGCCGAAGATGATGATTTCGCTGCTGGCGCTGCCTGGTAGGATCAGGCCCAAGCACCTAAGCGCGTGTATCAATCAATTTTCAATTGATAAGGATTTTATTTATTGGCCAACAAAAAATAACGAATAACGAAGTAAGAAAAGAGCGCGGGGGAGAGCCACAGCATTTACTTTCAACTTTGTTGCCCTGCCAAAGCATTTTCCTTCCCCACAAATATTGACACACGCGCGCCGAAGCTCCAAAAACTCAAACTGAAACTGCCACAAATGCGAAATGCGAACTGCGAGGACACACGGGAGAGAACAAGACACGAGGCAACTTGAAATTAAGTTGAACGGCGGCGAAATTGTTAAATCAGCTGCGTTTGCCAATAAAAACGAATTACAGTCTCCGTGCTTAAATGTTTAATGCGGCGTATACGCAATGTGGCGCAGCAGTTGAGGATGGAAAATGGTGCGAGTCAAGGGATTTCCTTGGAAGAGAGGAACAGCACGAACAGGAGCAGGAGCACTCTTCTCCTAAATATCATAATCCGGGCCACGAGTCCCCGGGAACTTTCAGTTTGGGAAAACCCAACCAATATGTACTCGCGTTGCCTGCAGTTTTGCTTGGACAAAAAGAAACAATATTTCAATGTTTGGGGGGGAAATTTGCAATTGAATGGCAAGCAGTCGTTTATTATCAAGATTTCGCCCCACCATATGCCAGCGAAATCTTTCCATATATCTATTCAATACAATCTGTAACAGTAAAATCCGAGTGTGGGGCATAAATTGCGCATAAATTCCGGTTTGGCCCGCAGCTCCTAGACGACGCCAGCCGCCGCCGACGACGACACACATCTCTATATATACATTCCTCCCTTTTTTTTTTTAGGATTTTTATGATATTTATGAAGGCGAAAGGGACTGCGACTGTGAGAGCTACGTGTCTGCAAATAAACCATGCAGCTGGCCAGAAGAAAAACACAAGAGTTGAGCTGGCAAAGCTTGAGAAAAACCAGAAAATGTGTGAGAGTAGAGTTTTCTTGGGCGGAATGTGGAAAGTGGTGCCAAGTGAGGCAGCAGCCATCGGGCGAGTGAGTAAAATGTGGCGGCAATTAATCAAAAGCCTGCAAATTCCTTTCCCTTTTTGGCAGGACTCTTTTTATATGTGTGCGAAACGCATAAATCTCAGTTGCCGTCGCCGACGGCCTGCGAACGCATGTGTGGCATCTCCAATGGATCCTGCGACTCCTGCGGCTGCAGCTGCGGGCACGCAGATAATTGTTTACATTTTACCTTTTTTTCCCCTTTCCCTGCCAACTTGTATGCAAAATAAAAAGTGACGCTTAATTTATGACCAAAAGCTACAGCGCACACACCACAAATCACTTGTTAGCGAATTTATGGCAAATTTATGCTAACTACTTGTCTGCCGCGTTGTAGCGCCAACAGCTACCCGAAGGTGTAGGCAGGCCTCTATCCACAGTGCCCCTCAATTTGGTAGTAAAAAGGGTTCCAAAAAAATATCAATAAAATTTAAAACAGATGTTTATAAATTCAGGAAGATATTTTGAGTTGAAAAGTAAAAGAAATTGAATAAGAACTTATCTAAAATTAATAGAAAACCCATTAATTACGTCATAGGAAATTAGTAAAACGACATAAAAGTACTTCTAGTTCTTAGAAAATCAACCTGTAAATCTTCCTTACTTTTTGCTAATAAACAAATAATATTTAGGTATTAAGGAAAGCCATTTCCCAACTTAAAAATCTGTTCTAACATCACAAACACTTCTTTCATTATTGGGAACTATTCCGTTGCCCTTAGCTGTGTATTTTCTAATTCCCATCCATCCCCCAATATGTCGACATCGCGGAATCTAGATCTCTGACAGCTGCACCCCCTTGCCAAGGTGAGGAAGGGCCAACTTCTGCGGCCAACTACCTGGCGGGGAATTTTAGATGGGTTTTGGGTGATTGGGTAATTGCAGGGCTTGGTGGCTAAATCTATGCACAGCCGATTGCATCGAAGTTCGTATTTACTTTACTTTTTTCGCCCTCGAAAAACTTTTGATTGGCTTTTGTTCCGATGTGGACCCACGTTGCATGTTGCCTGTTATTGACGCACATTTTTGTGTGCTTTATGCGCCGCTGTCCAACCAATTTCCTCCCTGCCACAATCCCAACGGGCAACGAGCAGGAAAAAAAACAAACAGCAAAATAGCTGCAACTTTTTCAATGTGCAAAAGTTTTTAACAAGCGATTTTAATAAAATTCTATTTAGAAAGTACAGGAGTTGCAACAGCAGCAGCCATTTGGGTTGCAACTTGTCCCGCACCGAACAAATGATTGCCACGGCTTTGTGTGTTTATTTTTTCGTAGAGCTCTCAGTTTCCCCAAGGGAGTATTGACGGGGAAATCAGCTTTAGGTTTTATGAAATTGTTTATCAGTCGGGCAACTTTTGCATAGAGCATATAAAAATACATTTACCTGCGGAATAAAACAGTTCTGAATTCTGCAGACTGAATGTGTATTTATATTTTAGCTGAGTTGTATATTTATTTTATGTATAATACACTAACACTCGATATTTAAAAACTGAAAAACTAAATTAATTGCATTAATATCCTTAAATAATCTTGCTCTATTTATTTATAGAAATTATTTTATCTCAAAAAAACTAAAATGCGTCTGATAATTTGTATAAAAACTTATAATAAACATTGCATTTATTAAGCAATTAATTTGTAGTTTTGAATATGAGTTTTTGGTTTATTTATTTTATTTTATTTTAATTATTTCTCTTGATTCTTGACAGCATTGAAATTCTTGTCACTATCTCAGTACAAACGTCTCCCAAGAAAGAAGCGGTAGTTAAAGCTGACACTGGTGGAGTCTTCCGACGAGAACGTCAAGGAAAAAGGGGTCAACATCAACAGAACTTGACTCCACTTAACAAAATGATCTACCCATTTAACAACTCCGAAGAAGGTTCTTCCACTGTCGAGGCAGATGTAGTAAGAGTGTTATTGCCACCTCAAGAGTTGTGCGAGTCGATGGACCACGTTCCCTCGCAATCATCCATGTCCCTGGACTTCAACTCTATAATCAGTAAAGCTTCGATCACCATCAACAGCGTCTTGAATCCTCCCCTGCTGCCTGCCAGCTTTTCTGATGCCACTGTTAGTCACCTGGCACAGAGACTGCGTAATCCCAGTGCCAGAGAGACCTTCTCGAAACTGGGTCCCTTGGTGGGGCTGATCAACGAGCGACCGTGCCCCCCAGAGGAGCACTTGCGGCATTTCTTTCGCTTGGCTTCCTGGACTTTAAGATGTACGTGCGGCGTGAGTTTAGTTTTCCAGGATGGCCCCCCACACCAGGTCGGCGTTTTCGTATAGAATGCTATGTCTTTGATGACCGCCGCGAGTATATAGCTACGATCTGTCTGCTGCCCAGTCAGTTTCGAGCAATGGCAAGGCGCTTTCCGTTAGTGCGTCGAAACTTTCGATTTATAAACACTGTGTTTGAGCTAACCCCAATGCCGTCAAGACTGACTAAATGGCTGAAAGTGGCTATGGAGGCCATAAATGCAAGGTCTTTGTATGAACTTTTGGAGGTGATAACACTGGACTAAGCTCTCCCGCCGGCTGCCATTTATGCACTTTCTGGAAATGGAAAAAGATTAGATTTTTGTATGCTTAAATACTAGATTTGTACATAGGTTATATATGTGCTAGTTTTCCATGATCACATATATTCATTCAAGTAAAATACAAAGAAAAAGACGCAAGGTTTAGTTTTTTTTTAAATAATAAAATTTTAGAGCGTAGAACTTTCTTTCCAGATTGAAAATTTGACATCTTTAAACTCTTCTGTGCTTTGACAATATTTTATATCTGAAATCCTTTCAACAGAAAACGCGACAATCAATTTGTCGTCATGGTATTGCCCCAACAAAGTCCCTTAAAAATGCATACAGACATGAGTAAATATTTAAGCTGACAACTTTATTGTGCTGCCTGCAACTAAATTCACTTCTTTGCTTCTACATACACCGAGGGATGTATGGCTTGCCTCCCCCGATTCCTCAGGATGCTCTGGTGCCCCCATTGCATACGTAATTGAGGGCAATCGAAACTCAAATCGAGCTCAATTCAGCGGAAATGCATATTAAGTGCAATTACTGCATAATTAACCAGTCACTCTGAAAACACTAATTGCAACTCACACTAAGTTGGAGGCGATCAATCGGGGCAATCAAAACCCAGCAGATGAAACAGATGAATTGAAATGCAAATTGAAAGGTGATGTGTCACGTTGAGAACTTCTGCTACTTCGGCCTAAGAGGATTATCGGATTAGCAGCGGCAGGCAGGACATTTAGGGACACAGGAGTCTGGGCCCCAATGAGGCTTAGTTTTAACCATTCATTTTATTTCGGGTGCCCACTCATTTAATAAGCTGCAAACAAAGAACCCTTGGGGGGATTACCTTGTGCCCGGAGTCTATGCAAATATTTTCCACCAATATTTTGCCATATTCACGCAGCCTTGGGCCAGGCAGCCGGGCAGGCAAACACAGCAAACAATCAGCCATTATTTTTGATAAGAGCCGCAGGACAAACAAAGAAAAATAAGTGGAAATGAAAATTACCATAGCCTACTTTTCAGCAGCTGTCAACGAGCGACTGCGCCGGCAATGGCGGCGGCAGCGGCGGCGGCTCTGCGTGAAATGCGATTGTTTGCTCGCATTTCCATTCACAATTTAATGGCTGGCATTATATTTGGGGGAGACCCAGCCATTGATGATTGCATTGCAATTAAAATAATTAAGATTTTCGTGCAGGCGAAAGCTTGAACTCTGACCTCCACACGCAGTCGACCTCCCGCCCTCTCTCTCTCCCACTCTCTGTGTGTCCTGCCAGCTGGCTTAATTGTTTTAGGTTGGGGTCAGACCTCTCACCGCCTTTGTCTTGGAACGGGGCCCCCCAGAAAACTTTATAGAAATGATGAAGCCATTCTGCATACTCACAAGATGCCAGAAAGCTCAAACAAAAAATCTGGGTCAAATTTAGCCCTTTGTTCGGGACATTTGTTTTAATAAACATTGTGACAGGCAAGAGCAGAGGGATTACAGAGGAGAAAATTTCCTGGTAAAAGCTAGGAAATCATTTAAGAAATATATAAGGTAATACCTTTTGAAATCTCTACATTAAATGTTTATTTCATAATTAAATATTAAGTAATACGTACAAGATATATTTTCCCTTTATTATTTCTTATTTTTTCCCGTGCAGGACACTCAATGGGGGCCGCCTGGCCTCCTTCATCAAGCTGTCGACCAGAATGTCTTATTAGCTGGCAAACAACTCTACGACCATTGTCCTGCCAGGCCGTGTCCCCTTGAGTTAAGTTGAGTTGAGTTGGTTTAATTACGGTTAAGGCTGCCAGCAACAAAGTGATAATGATTTGTATTCATTCAAAAAGGTTTATGGCAATTTTCGAGCCACATTAACTTCTCGGACCGTCGCGCTGGCACGGCCGCCCCCTAAAGTGGCTGCATTTGAGTTTGCCTGGCTGGTCTTATAATGAGCTTAGTCCTTGCTGTGTGTATGTTTGCTAGACACACTCACACACCCTCAGAGGGGCAGCATTCCCAGCGATATTTCTAATTAAATTGGTTTCTCAAAATAGACACTTTTATGGCCTGGGAAGTCGGCTTGTTCTTCATTTGAAATGTAAATTGTGATTGGAAAAGTGCTTGAATTGATGGAGGACCCAGTGCCTTGGCAAGAACTTGCAAATTGTTTATTTTACCAAATGTCAAATGTAATTTATATCAATTTACAAATTTGATAAAGTAATTAAGTTCTAAATTTCCCTTTAAAAACTGTAGTTGATAGTTTTAAATTGTACAAATGTTTTCCAAGCCTAAAATATATGTCAAATGTTATGGAAAATTAACCGGAAAAGCTACTGTTATTTCCATTTAAAAGTGTCACCCTGCGGGACCCTCAAAATATTGTGAATGATGATGAGTTCAACGATTCCTGCGGGTAAAAGGCAGCTGAACAAACAAGAAATTCAGACACAAATACAGATATTCCATGCCAGGCAGAAAGAGATATATACATATATTATATATTTAGGGCCCGAAGGTCATTGCAACAATAACTGGGCCTGGCAGTAAAATATTTTATAATATTTTATGTTTTTTTAAGCGCCACAACACTGTGTCATTGCTGGGATCCTTGTGTGAGCGCGAGTGGGTCTGTGTTTGTTTGAGGTCCTTGCCTCTTGTTTGCTGTTGTGCGACTTGAATGCAAGGACCTTCCCTCCACACACACACACACACACACACTCTTTTACCAGCGGCAATAAAAAATGAGAAACACATAGAGTTCGCATAAAAATGGAGAAAACTGAAGGAGAACTGGCGAACAACAATGTGTATTACTTTGTTCGCCCAACAATTCCACAAAGGAATATAACTCATGCAGAAGCACACACTCACACACACCCTCCCCTCTCCCCGCTCTCACATTTTGTGCCAAAAATTTGAAGAGAATTTCCACAGCGAATTTGCGAGGAGCAGTCGAGGTGAAACTATGCAAAAATTATGATTGTGCAGGAATTATGTGTTTGTTTTGATTAAGCTCGGCTAAGCGAGACCGGGCATATACTGTATGTCCTGCACGCCGTATTATCCTTTTGCCAACCCTCATCAATGTGTGCTGCTGCTGGTTAAAATATTTGTTTGTTTTTAGTCACTGCGCTGGCAGGCAAACTAAATGGCTTTGGTTTCTGGTTTCAGTTTGGATTTGGGTCTCGGCTCACTCTGACCAGGGCAATTTCCATCTTTATCAGATTTTAAACTTTGCAAATTATATAAGGATACACACACAGACAGACTCGCACGCATACACCTATACTTATGCTCCACTGCTCTGCTTAAACATTTGCGTAACCTTTTTTATCTAAACGACTGATCCGAACTGGAGGGCGAGGACCTTCGGCGTTAATTTTCATAAAATACCAATTTCAGTATTTTTATCAGGCAAAAAGCCAAGGAAGACAGGACACGGCTTACCCCTGCCCTCGTACAATTATATTTTCTAATCTCCATTGGTGAACATTTTCCAGAAAATTATAAATAAATTACCTTCTATCTGAGTGAGACAAAATGCCTCAGTGGCGGCAAAGAGCATTTTCAAGTTTTCAGCATTTAAGCTTTTCGCATTCTCCTTTCTGTCGGAAGTGTGGCCTGGCGCCATGCAGGATCCTGGATGCTTCCCAATCCTGGCATGCTGTGAGCACATTTAATTACTGCTACTTTTCTCTATGAAAATATCCCAGGACAGCAGGCGAGTCTAGACATTAAAAACGACAATTTATCTAAAAAGTAATTAAGTGCTCAAGTCACACAGACAGGGCGCAGGAGCAACAGGACAAACATGGGAATCGGCATTGCCATCGCTCCGGGAAGTGGAATTAAACGCAGGAGAGCGGCAGGTCAAGGGGGCCAGAAAAAGGGGTGGCAGCAAGTCAACTGAAAGTCGCCAAGAGACATCTATATATACGACATTTATATGGGTTACAGTGATTGCTGTCAAGAGAGGAGGAAAATATTCAACTTACAAACGATTTTAATTTGTAAAAATTAAAGTTTAACATCCTAAAAATATAATAAAATGGGAAATAATTCAGAAAAACTATGCTATCTTTATCAAATTATATTTTATTCAATTAGAAATTAGTTTAAAAAGTTTATAAATATTTTTACCATATAGTATTAAATCCTTCGTTTAATAGTCTCCGAATTTCGCCCAAAATTTCACTTCAAAAAGCATTCTACA
This sequence comes from Drosophila mayri, assembly GCA_008042485.1. Classification (NCBI taxonomy): domain Eukaryota; kingdom Metazoa; phylum Arthropoda; class Insecta; order Diptera; family Drosophilidae; genus Drosophila; species Drosophila mayri. The sequence goes on along the minus strand of VNJN01002138.1, from coordinate 50,645 downwards.
GCATTTCTACTTGCCGAAAATGATATCCTTTGCTCACAGACCCATTTTATTCCTTAGCCCCAGTCCTGGCCGTACCATAAATATTTGCAGTGACTGTTGCTGCTGCTCGAGTGCTGATTTAGTTCAATTTATATGAGCCAGTGAGTGCAGGCGGCAAAGCCAAAGGGTTCCTGCTGCTGCTGCTGGTGTCCTCCGAGTCCTCTGGCTGACGCAGGACACACACGTATTTGCTTAGTTTATTTTAAATGCCATTTAAGCTGCTGCTCTCGACTAATACCCTAATGACATATTTTAATGTCCGCCCAGCCACATTCCGAGTGTCGTAATTCTTAATTCGAAGTGCTCTTCCACATCCTTTTCCTCCCCTGCCATGTGTGTGAGTGTGTGCAAGGACTCTTCTTGCTGTTTGTGTCATTTGATTTATGGGCTTTAAATTTGCCAGAAAATTTCCATTTCAGGGCATACGGAAGATTTGTCTTTAGGCCTGGAAAAAGCTCACAATTAATAGCATTACTTTAATGGAAAGTTGTCAACAGCATTCTCACAAAGAGGGCATTAAGTGTGCTTAACTTTAAGGTATTTCCCACCCATTTCCACTCAAATTTCTCTTCACGTTTCCACTCGTATTTCCCCCCTCATCCTTTCCTTTCCTCTTAAGAGCCAACCACTGCGAAATGATGGCGCGACAAAAATGAAAATTGCAGCAAAATGCCGAAACAAAGGCGCGCTCTCTCTCTCGAGGAAGCAATTCATTTATTTAATGTTTCCTGCATTTTATTGTCGTCCAAAGCAAATTTACGACTACGAAGGCCGCAGAACAAAAACAAAAAGCCCAAAATCGGATCCGCCGAAGTGTTTAGTGTGTATTCTTTAAGTGAAAATGAGGGGGAAAGCCTCTTCCTCTCTTTCCTCGTCAACAGACAAAGGCAAACGAACACCTGACAAAGGCATTTCAATTGTGAATCCTGCCGCAGTGCAGAGGAGTTGGAATCGGAATATGGAAATCATTTGCCGGGAGTGGAGCTGTATATTTCCTGTCCACTGAACTGGCACTCGCATCCCCATTCCCACTCGCATAATGCCTGCAGGAGATTTTAATGCCTCGCACACGCACACATGGTGCGGGGCAATGAAATGAAAGTGCATTTCCCATTTAGACCAAGGAGTTGCAGCTCTCAAAGAGCTTTAAGTTTTCAGGGTGAGCACTGGAAGAAAATTAGAAATAAATATTGGAAATGGCCGAGGAGTTTCTTGAGGCAACATTAACTTTCCTGCTATTTAACATATGAAACCAGGGATGAAACTAAGAGAGAAACTTAATTGATTCCATGAAAATATAAATACAAATATTTTTGTAATATTAAAATGATATATTTTCTTAATATAAAACCCTGTTTACACTTCTCCCTGTGCTGCCAATGAAATTTCCATCTCATTGGGGACCTTCTTCAGCGCCCCTCTCTCTGTGTGCCAATTACGCAATGAGTGCGTGAAGCCTTGCACATATAGCAATGCATTTATATAGTAAATAGGACTGAAACCTAATGAATGCAGCTGGCGAATTAAACAGCAATCGCTTTGAGAGCTCTGCAATTAAAGGCCCCGCTGCCCTGGGCTTTCCGTCTTGGGAGTATATAGTACTATATCCAGTCCCGAACGACACGATGATAATATTTTGTTAACCCCAATGAGGCTAGGCTGTGCGGCATACAATTACCATAATACAAATTGCCAACTTATTAGGCCGAGACGATACCCCAAACTCCTGGCCCACATAAGCCACCGTATACCCACTTGAGCACGCAGCCGTCCAGAGTGCAAAGTGCCACACACACACACCCAAACACACTCTCACACTCGCACATTGACTGCCTACGAGGACTTAAGTGCTTATTAACTTCCGCACACTTGAAGGCGCAATTATGAAATCGTCAATTTAAACCAGACACGCAGCCAACACGCACACGGGGTCACTTTGGTTGGTTTTTCGGGGCGGGTGTCCAGTCAGGAGGATTGCCCTGGCGGTAAACACCTCCGTGGCTCCGGGCTCAAACAAATACACGGCACGTGACGCACACCACGGCGTATGAGTAATAACTCTAGACAAGCGGAAAATTAATACCACTTGAGGCCATGACATGTCAATGCTAACCCACACACACACACACCCAGCGAAAGGTGTAATTTGTCTCCTGCTCTCTTTCGTTCTGACAGTCTGTCTTCGTGTGTGTGTGCCTTGTGTGTTTTTGGCCATTTTGCTCTGCCAGAAATGTCCGAACTCTGTGTGTTTACTACCATATGAGTTTGCCCCCGGGCCGAAACGAAGACTTAGACACAAGTGCCCTCGATAAGCAGAGGGACTTAATTAAATTCCCTGCCAGATGGATAAGGTGGCCAGCGGAGAGTAAATAAGCCAGAATCGGGAATAAAAGGAAGATGTTTATGGTGCGGAATTCGCGATTTCAAAGGGGGATTTTCATTAGGTTTTAACTGATGTCTATAACTTGTTAATTTCTAATTAATATCAATAAAGAAATAACCAGTTTAAAAAGCTAAGCAAATCTTAAAGTTCTTTTAAATATTTTAATATTTTTTAATAAGCTTTTAGGTAAACTTATAAAAATCTTTAAAAATATATAAACTCAAATATATACCCTGAAAGTCCTTTAGACACACCAGCGAAACCCAAAGATTCAACCCCATAAACTTAAGCCTAAAGATTTCCAGAAAACAACAGACTTAAGCTTATTTAAGTCAAAGTAATCTGTAATAAATCCTTACTAAAACAATCAGAATCTGATCAATCTCTCATCAATTAACATTCAATGCATTTCCATTTCAATTAAGAGGGAAAAGCCCAGTAAAATCCAGTTCTTTGACAGAAGAAACTGGCACAAAAGTCATTATCATCATCGTCGTCGTTGTTCCCATCGCTGGCCAAGTCAAACAAAGCAACAGTGATGGATTCGCGTTTAATAAAATATTAAAACAATGCTGGGAGTACTCACCACACCCTCGCCAATGTGGTGGACGGTGCAGGGCACATGGGCGGTGGCCCCGATCTGCGTGGTCACCACCGTGGAGTTCTCGGTGCCAAAGTACATGGGCGTGCCGAATAGGTCCAAGCCCCCGTCCAGGCCATTCCCTCCAGCCTCCAAATGGTTCTCCACTGGATGCGGCTCTGGCCGGTGGACGGGTATGGGATAGGGTCCTGCCGTGTCCTTCGCCTGGATGCGTGAATGGGAATGGGAGTGCTGCTGCTGCTCCTGCAGGTGTGTGGGCGTGGGCTGGCGCTTGTCATCGATCACGTTTGTAGAGTCGAAGCTGGTGATGCTGCTGCCACTGCCACTGCTGCTGCTTCCTCCTCCCACGGCAGCTATGGATCCTGGTCCGGGACTCTGGGCAGCGTAAGGCTGCGGCACGGGCACTGGCTCTGGCTCAGCCTCCTTGGCCTGCGACATAATTAAATTTTGATTTATATGCCGCAGTGATGGCTGCGCGCTGGATGTGGAGGCTTCTGATGGTCGCACAGCTCCACTTCCACCCTCCGCCGCCGCCGCTGCTGATGCCGAGGCCGTGTGGTCTGCAATGAGGAGAGAGAGGAGGTGATGGTGACATTATAAAATGTGTTAATATATGCGCTGTCCGGTGGCGCCGCAACAGTTTGTCGGATAAACAATAACAGCGTGAAGTCAATTAATTTGAATGAGCGCCAGGCGCGTGCGTATACGTAATATTTTACAGCAGGATTTTCATTAGCTAGGCCGCCCCCCTCAACGAAATCTGCACAAAGTGACAGGACTAATTAAGGCGCCTGACCTTGTTTCGTGGAATTTTTCCCAAGCTAACTGGCAGTCTCAAAAGCAAATGGAAAGGCGTATAATTAAGGTACTACATAAATAGGTTAATTTATGGTAGGGATATCTATGATCTAGCTGATTAATTAAGATAAAAAACAAGGGAAATATTATATATTTTTGACAAGAATTAATATTCTGAAATGTAACGAGCTTCCTTTGGACGTAAGGATGCATATTTTTTATATTAGCCAAAGTTAATGAATATTTTCTATATATAACAAGCCATATGTGGACACTAACCACCCTCTAGTTTGAAAATCTGAAACGTTTCACCCTTACCCCATAATGCAGACCCACAGCCACATCTGAAATAGCCAGAAAATTCATTCGCAGACTCTCCACCGCATTACATATTACCCAAAAACCGAACCCAAACTCATTTTCGGGAGGGAGCTTTGGCCCTGAGTCTGCTTTTATTTGCGCTGCGTAATTTGTGTAAAATTCGTTGGGCCAACAAAATAATATTTCACAATTAAAGATAATTGCTTTTGGCAAACATGCTTGGGTTTTGTTTAGCAGCCTCAATTAGGCCAAATTTGCCGGGCTGCAAATTCAATTATGCCCAATGCATTTTGGGATCGTTTTTGATTTTGATTTCTTGGCCACAAAATGTGCAGAAAATGTTGATGTTTGGCTTTCATTTTTGGCCACGTCCGGGGTCCATGGAGACCTGTAATTGTGTCCACTGTACATTGTCCACTGCCGTAAATATTGCATGCCAATCATTGTGAAATTTATTATGTTGTCTCTGACAATGATTGAATTTGTATACCGAACCAGAAGGCCAGGCCAAAAGACCAGTGGCTTGGCCACTCGCCTTGCACTTTGAGTAATGCAAAATTAATTAGTTATGGAATTCGTCCTGGGGCCTATTTGCAGAGGCTCTTGTGGAATGGCACTTAATTAGCACGTTGCCAAGACGTTGGCCGGATATTGCCATTAATCGTGCTGTGGTCCATAGGCATTTCTCTTGAATTCAATGTGACTAGCGAAACTTAAAAGGAATTCTCCTTCAGCCTTGCCTCTCCAGGGGATTGAAAATCAATTTACCCAGCTGTGACACAAGCGAACAATCGAGTCAATCAATGCAGCTTCTTCTGATTGACACCTTAGAAATCGTCCCTCTCCTTGAATTGACATGTGGAGAAAAGACTGCGTTGCCACAGCAATTTGCAACTGCAGCCACACAGGAGTCAGAAGCCCAAGACCAGGAGCCAGCAGCCAGGTGCTGTTCCTTCCGCTCTGCCTGGAGGTCAGCCAGGATTTCTCCTCGCATTTGGCATATCGCACTCTGCGGTTTTTCTATTGTATTGCGGCTGCAGCCTTATGAATACGAAGAAGCTATCCAGAAACAGGGTTACACTGAGGGAAATAGTTCGAAATTTCAAAGGGATTTCGTGGAAATTCAGGAAAACGAGGAAAAGTGTTTTGTATTGAAAATTCATATTTAAAATATTAAGGTTTTCAGGAATACAAAGGCATAGACATAGAACACATTCCTTAAAACCTAAAATTGCTATTTTCTATATGTAAATTCTCGTAGGTTTAATAAATGATAATAAAATAATAATATAGCACCTTTATTTTAATAATGTTACCTTTAAGTTGGACCCTAAAAATGCATAAACTCTGGAAACATATTTCCTTTCATTCTCTCCCTTTTTCTAACATTTTTATGTAACGAAACTCTTTGAAATTCTTAAAAAATGAGTCTTAATTTTCTCTCAGTGCCTCTGCTGTTAGGACAACTTGCCTGGCACGCACAAAACAAACAAATAACCAGCTCGGGACAATGCGATTGCTGGTGGTGTTGCTGCTGTTACTCCTGATGTTGCTGCTGCTACTGCTCCTTGTGTTGCTGCTGCTGCCACTGCTCCTCCTACTCATTGGCACGCAGAACTTGGCCAAAACTGAATCGTGGCATTTTCGTCACGTTCGCACGTGACTGACTGCCAGCGACATGCAGCTTTTCCTGCCATTTTCCCGGGCCCCCAGCCACGGTACATACGTAAGCGTAATCGTAATGGTCGCTGGCAGACCGCAAAACAGCTTCTGAACTAGTTGCCAGTTCGACTGCCTTTCCCTCTGCACTTTCCCCTCTACACTTTCTCCTGGCCCGCGTGTAAATTTGCATTCTTTCGATGGTTTGTGCGACTTTGTAATTGAATTTTTCACGGCGAGTTTCGGTGGAATCCGGAGTCCGAAGTCCGCACTTCCCGTTCGAATTTTTCTTGTTTCCGGCGGTTGCCTTGGGATTTGGTAACCCGACGCCGCATTGTGCAACCGCCGGTCGGTGCTGCGCATTGTCAACACCGCCAAGGGTGAGAGCAAGAACCAGAACCAGAACGAGAGCTGGTCCCAATCCTAGACCCAAATCCAAACCCTGCTGCAACCACAAACATGTTGCAGCACAGAGCCATACAGATAGAACAACATTTTCGGTGGGATTTGCCAACTTTTCGTTTGGCGAAACATTCGCAATTTGTGTGCGTTCGCTAAAGTTTCACGGCCCTCCTCCGCCTACACTCTCTCTCTTTCCCTAACCCACTCCTTGCTGCCTGTGTTAGCTACGACATTTTAATCAAAAGTTCGCTGCAAGCTGCGTGATTCATCCGCTCATCCCGCCCTTGCTGCCACCCAGCCACCCTACTGCTGCTCAACTAATATCAATGATTTCTCATGTGTGCCTGTGTCGACGCCCCACTGTGGCACTGGCCCTGACAGTGGCGGAATATTTATGCTGCCTCTGACATCATGGCTTGACATTAATTAAGTTTGCTTGCTAGCAGAACCACACACGGCGTATACGTAATGCTGAATGCACAAGCTGCGATATCTCTTATTTCGGTAAGAGAATCATGTTAGCTGATATCTCAAAATCCAGGAAGGTGAAGATGAAGATTTAATCAATTGAGTATTAAAATAATGTAAAGCCAAGCTTAAATTAAAGATTTCCCACATAACCGAGTATTGGCATTTCCTTAAATATTTAAACCATTTTTCGCTCTGCCAAATTAGATCTAAATGTGTGATTTTCCCATTTTTTATTTGCAATTTACTTATTTAATTGCTTCAATGTCCTTGCGTTGTCATCAATTAAATTACAGGCTGCACAAAAAACATTTGGCAAATATCATTATGATAATTGTGCGGGCTAGCGACATCCTGTGTGCGCTGTGCGAGCTGGCTGAACTCATTAATTTCATTTGATTTCATATTTAATGTTACGAACATTGCGCGCATAAATTTCTCTAATTAAAACACAAATAAATGGCGAGTACATTTCCGATTCGCCGGAATAATTTATTCCATTTGAGCTGCAACTAAATTTGCGGTGGCAGTTATTTAAAGCCCGAACAACTGACACAAATTCGAGGGCCAACTTTTTAGGGCCATCGAGAGTGCACGGGGACAATTGACCATAAAACATCGACAGGACCTGCAACTAGCTAGCTGGCTAGCTTGCTCGCTGGTTGGCTGACTGGAATTGAAAAGTTTTAATTAAATGTATGGCCGAATGGCGAAATTTATCAATTAGACGCTGGGTCGTTCAGCTCCTAACATTTTCGGCTGAAATTTTTTAAAGTAAACTCAAAGTGGCGGGGGTCTGGCGGAAGTTTGCTTCATTACGAAACTTTTCCCGGCGCTTTCTGTTTTTATGGCAAATATTGTTTGTTGCCACAGTCGTCGACGGAATGTTTGCATTTGACACTTGGCGGTAATTTGTGTGTAAATGCGTCAACTGGCCCGGGCCCCTGACCTCGAGGATTTTCCTTTCCCTTCCAGCAGAGTCCCTGAGTCCAGGATCTAGGGGGCGAAAAGTTTTCCTCCTACGCCGCCATTTAATTGAAATTCTGCAAAATGGCCCACGCATGCCTGCTTTGTAGCTTTGTTGCCATGTAACTTTGCAACTTGGCTAAAAGTTGTGCCTTTTCGGCCAAAAGCGATTCACTTTGCGACTGTCATAATTTTGATGGGCGCAAGTGTAAAATCAGATAAGTGCGCCACACACTTGCCGCTGACTATTCGCCCATTTATTTTCCAATAAAGCCGCCTCCTCTCGGCGGGGGCGTGGCCATCATTAATGTCGCGGATCCCAGCGAGCACCACTAACGCCAACTCTCGTAAAAAGGCATTAAGAGGCAAAAGTAAAGTGCCTATTTAAGTTGAGTCATAAAATTGGCTTTCTATCTGCGTGTCGAAAGCACAAGGGGAATGGCAGATGCTTTCCCCGAAAAGAAAAGAAAAGCGAAAGAAATGGAAATAAATGCTAACATTTTGTGGGGCAGACGAGGACTCCAGCATTCTAATTTTATTTATTTTATTTCAATTCGTGTCTAAGTGCCCAACTTGGGGTATTCCATTCGACACAATATGCTCCTTGGACTCACCCCGATAAATTACCAAGTTTTAAATAGTTGGCAGCCGACAGGGAAAGAGCCGTATTAAAATCGTGGCTAATTGCGGAATCTTGTGAGCGAAAACTTCTTCATCCGTTGTCAGGGGCCAATGAATCCCTCAAAATATCTAAATATGTTATCTATTTTTAGGCGCAACTTCAGCCTCACTTCATGCCTCAATAAATAATGCCTCAAATGGGACGTCATCGTCAGCTTTTAAAGGTCACACACAGGATGTGTGTGTACAGAGGGAAAATATATGGAAAACAATTCGCCACGAAAGGAAATTTACATTTATGAACTAGAAAGCAATAGCTGAACTAAGGATACATTTTATTTTGATATTTTTTATGGAAAGTTCTGCTTAGTTTTATGTAATAGATAATAGATAAAAGACAACAAAAATAATTACTTTATAACAATCTCGCTTTTCATCTTGTAATTTTTAAAGTGACCCTCAAAGATGTTTATATAAAATTTAATAAATATAAAAACAGAGTACACTTTACCTTCCCCCTATTTTCCCAGTGCCTAAGTAAGCCCAGAGTATTCATAAATTATGGCAGGCAAATAAATAAGGTACAAATCGGCTTCGGCCGGGGCTCTTTCTGTATGAGTATCTGCGAAATCCTTGATCCAAAGCCAAGTGAAATCAAATGGAAAGGCGGCAAACGAGGGAGAATTCATATAAAAGAGCATAAGTTAAGTGCGGAGTGCCGGAGAATGTTTTTGTGCATAATGAAGATTTATACCGAGCGGCACCGACGACATTAGGGGGCTTTGCCAAATTGCAAGCACGTGCGAATTAGAATGGGAATGCGGTTAGAGCCTGGCCAAGATCCTGGCAGATTCCACGGCTGGGTGAGCACTTTGAATAGTCGAACCTTTTGGCCTTGGCCCCCAATAAATGTTTAGTATCTGCCGGCAGCAGTGGCGGCGGCGTTGGGAATGTGGCAAGTACATAAAATTAAATTGTCAACTTCCGTAATGTGGAGGCATAAACAGAAAACCACTCACTCGCCCCACAGCCCCCGACTGACCCCAGGAGAAGAGTGGCATCAAAGTGAAAATATTATTAAACGAAAAATAAAGCAAAGGACACAACAGCAGTGGAGACAAAGCGGCCGAAGGCGAAGGCGTCCAGGACGAAGGCAACTTTTTTGGCAGTCCACTTATTTCGGGCGACCAGACACACTTGACATTTTCCACAAAGCGACGGCGACTCCAAGTCGAAATATAAACTGCTGCCTGTGCGCCGGATGTGGCAAATTTGGTGGCACTACAAGGGACAGAAAGGCACAAGCACAAAACAGAACAGGAACGGCGCAGGACAACACACAAAACCGAGTGTAATCAAAATCGGAATTGAGCTTAGCTACCCTCTACTCTCTGGCTCCTTGGACGGAGGATGTTATGAGCCCAGGATTGGGAGGGAGAGGGGGAATAATATATATAAAAACCATGTAAAGTGTGTCAACGAAATCTCGGGGGATTTTATTCTCGGCTTGGCTTGCAAATTATGGAAAAATTGTATCACTTTCGGAGTGATTTGTGATGGCTGTGGGGCACTAAAAGTCTGGTGAAATAAATAAAAATGTTATAAATAAAAAGTTATTTGTGGTGTCGAGACTTAAAGTACTTTTTTAATTGGATAATTATAACTTTAGTCACTTTAAATGAGTGATAAATTCTTGTAAAATCAAAATCTTGCATTTCCTCACCACAAGCCTTTTTCTCTCAGCTTCAGGATATTCAATTGTGCATTAAGGACACTCGTCAGAGCCCTTGCTATCCTGTAAATCGAGGTAGCCGCTTTCTGGGCCAGCTTCTGCCACCTTCGGCACTTAACTTGACAGCGACGTCACATTTAATGCCCTTGACGTCGTCTATTTAAGTTCAATTTATTTGCGCCCAGGCGGCTAAGCGAATGCCATTGATCGATGCCTGGGAAATGTCCGCTGCCGGCAAGTGTAAAGCCGCACGAGCGTATATCCTGCCGGAGAACCTTTTTCCCCCCAGTGCCAACCGTCTCGGCATCACCCATCCGCCGCGTTGACACTGCCGTTGACTTAGCCGAGATTGGGCAAATCTGGGCGCTGGGCTGCTGCCTTTTATGTTTGCTCCTTTACATTTTTCGACGCAGCCGAAGCTGAAGCCAAATTCGAATGCTTTTTCTGTGAGCTGTCACATTTGTCCCTTATCCATTTTATGCCGCTGACATTTCCCACTAAGCCCAAATAGAAAACGGGGGCTTAGGGCCCCTGGAAGGACGGATGGATGGCTGGCCGCAAAAGAAGGACATAACGGATATATCGAGTTTAAAATGTATTTGCTTGATTTGCTTGTGGCCATAATGGCATCAAGGTGAGATCCCCAGAAGCTTCGACCTTGTGGCAATTAAGCAGCCCAACCGCCACAGATTGAGTCCTGCGGTTCGGGTTTCCCCAAAAGCAAAACCGTTTGAAGTATTTGCTTCGAATAGACACTTCTGGTGGCCGTAATTCCAGGCTTGATCCTATAATTTCCAGGTGCATTTGCTGGAAAATTACGCACAGGTTTGTTCATTGCATAAGACACGCTCGATTAAATTGTTACTGCTAATGGAAATCTAATCTGAGCCGAGAACATGCAAATCCACAGGGAAGCCAGGATGTGAAATTCACAAATAATTCACTGATACATCTGGTTAGCACACACAAAGCATCTTTTTGCAACATAAAACGTTCTTTCTGCGTTTGTGTGTGTGTGAATTACTCAAATAGCAGCTGCAGTGGCCGAAAAGTTTACCGCACACACGCTGCGTATACGTAATGCGAGTTTACTGAGCGAAAGCGTAAAGTTTTCAACTATGTGTGTGTGTGTGCATGCGTTTGAGTGCTTATATGTACTTTTCGGCTATTATTTAAACAAATTGACTTTAATTCTGCTGCAGACGTCGTGCACTTTGCATGATTTCCGACCATTAAAACCGGTCGACGGCTGACAGGTGCCCTGTTTGATATAGACTTCGGTTGAAATCCTGCCAGACCGTTCGTGTGCCACATAAACTAATTGCAGTTGAGTGCGGAAGTTGCTGCTGCGCAATCATTTCAACTTGAGACGAAACTTCCATTGGTTGTGCACATGAAATGTTGATGGAAATGCCCGCCCTTAAGTTATAGTCAAGGAAAGTGCACAGCGGAAAATACATTGTGACACTTGGACTTTATTTTATTTGTAAAGTTTGTATTGGAAGTAATATCAAAAGGAGCTGTCACACTGCAAAAAATAATGACTTAAGAGATTTTGTAAACGATCAAACTATGCCAAAATTATGCTTTAATTTCAATTCGGAAAGCAGTTCATGCTGATCAAGAATATATATGGTTTATTGGGTCGCAAATGATTCCTTCAATAATTACAATAAATAAACCCTGCAGGGGTCTAAGAATGTCTTCAGAGGATTACCTTCCTAGTTTCTACACCTTCCATGTATAGCTTATATTCTATAAATAAAATATATTAAAATATACATTATTTTGCCTCAGTGCAACCCTCGTTGTGTGTTGCAATCTATTGGCAATTGTTCAGCTGGCCACAACACAGCACAATCACATGGGGAAAAGCATTCCGTTTGCCGGGAAAAGGAGAAAGTTTTTGCCCGAGCAGCGGCCATTGTGTTGTGTTGGCTGCCTTCATTCATTGCATTCGTTTGCTTGGCGGCGACTTATTTAATTTGTTTTGTTGCGGCATGCCGGATGCACCTGAAAGCGGGCTTTTGTGGCCTGCCGCCTGATTGCGGAGACTCTCTGATTGAATGCACTACTGACGGCTTAATTAACAAATCAATGGATTACGGGGGAATTTATGGGGATTTCACTTCATCGAACCATAAATCTTATTCCAGCATAATGACTTATAATTTATAATCGATGCACATTTATTATGTCTCCTCCTCGGCCTCGGTGCCTCGCATTAATAATGTGAGCCTGGCTAATCAATCAATCGATTTGGGAGCTAATTCTGGCAGGAACAAAAAGGGAAAGGGATGCGGCGAATGTCTGTAGGCCAAGGACAACAGCTGCTGTTATCTGGCTAGGAGAGGCGAGGCTCTTAACCCACTTGGGCCAGAAACTTTTCCACTTTCCTGTTTGCGACCACGCCCACAACAGCCGCTTCTATGCAAATGTCCGGATGCCGGGAGTTTGGTCTCTGGACTCTCTACGGAATCTCCATAGAGCCCTGGAGAGACGGCCGTGATGCAGCTTGGAAAATTGAGAAAATTAATTTCATTTCAAGATTTACTTCCTTGAAATTCTATTTGCGTGGCAGCCCCCCTCTAGCCTTTCCCTTTCCTTTTACCCCCCAACAACCGAAACCCCCGGGCAACCTCCGGCCATGTACGACAAGATTTCAACAAGAGGCAACATTTTTTGTTGCTGCCTTGGCCGCGTGGCATAAATTTATGAACGGCAAAACATTTCCACATGCCGCTGCTCCTGCTCCTGCTGCTGCTGCTGTTGGTGCTTCTGGTGCCTGTGACTCTGATTCGGATGCTGCCTGGGCTCCTTTCCTTTTGGCATCCTGGCAAATCTGCGGCAGCAGCAGGAAATATTCAATCTATGCGGCATGTAAGCGCAGAATCTGACTCCGAGCTCATTGTTAAAACAAAGTCAACTGAATAAATGCAAAGCAGGCCAAATGAGCGGGATTGTTATACACTTGGGTAAGGGTATTGCAGGATTTGGTAAAAGGTTCGTGCTAAATGCTAAATAAATATGCTAAAACATTTATTAAAAAGTGTTAGGAGTCAAAAATTAATACATTTTGTTTAATTCTTGGTAGTTTCTATCAAAGTTTCCCATTTAAAATTTTTTATTTCAAAGGTTTGGGCATCTTTTTAATCTTTCAAGCTAAATTTAATAACAGAAACCATAAACAATTTGTATTTACACAAAATTATAAAAATTCATAAAAAAATGTAAAGCCTTAACCACAATTTAAGGCGTTTTCCCCATTGGAATTCATATTATTCTGGGTTGTCTTGGGAATCTCCCTCCTATAGTGTTCCCTTGCATATTCCCAAACACCTTTAAGGTGATTTTCAAACAAATAAGAGATGTCCGATATCAACATTCTTTGGTGAATAATTCCAAGAAGTTTGCCTGCCTGGGACTGAGTAAGGGGATTCCCACTTTCGGTCTGCAGAGACTAGTCCTTCGTCCTCGTTTTTGGGTTCATATCTCGCTGCTTGGTTACTCTCTCGTACACAGTATCTAATGACAGAATTTGTTGTCCCAGTCGCAGCAGTCCTTGTTGTCATCATCATACTTGCCCTGCTCCTGGGTCCTTGTTGGGATGTGTTTTTTTTTTTGGGGAAACGGCATTCACTCCCCCCCTGCCACTTTGTCCCCTCTTTGGAACAGTATCATTAGGCAGTCGCTGGCGGCTCTGTGTTAAGCGTTATCATTTGTCCTTGAGCTGCTTGAAGCCAGAGACGGCTGCGTGTTTGTGTGCAGAATCGCGTAAATTGTGCCCCAAAGATTAAAGGCAACAATGGCAACCACATCCTAGTCAATACACCCGGTTACCCATAACCCCCGTCCTGCCTGTGAGTATTTCCACACCATCTTGTTGTTTCTTAATTTTTGCTTAGCTGGCAGCCGGCGAAATGTTATCTCCGCCGTTGTATGTTCATAATTCCGGCGTTGCGAGTGAAATTTAAGCAGCCCAGTCATAAATTATACTCGTGGCACCCCGGCAGAGGCACTTTCGCTTCGACTTTCGCCGGAGCACACAAATATTTGCATACTTTTTTGGGCAAAATGTCCAGGAGGCGGGGCCTACAGCAAGTTTCAATACGTTCCAGTCCATAATCACAGATCTGCGAGACCGCAGCGCGGCGATGCTCGATGTTGCGTCACTGAGCCACTCAGCCACTGAGCCACCGAACCGCCCAACGCCCACGCACTCCTTGCCAAATGTTCATTGCCAATAATTTCGACGGCAATTTTCATAAATTAGCCTGTCGCTCCTTCTTCTTTGGCTCCTTGTCTCCCGCTGTTGTCCTAGCCGCCCCCAAAACTGTCAACTACTTGAACTGTAATCCAAATTGTTACGCAACGCCAAACTTAAACATACTTATTTATGCAACTACAGTGGGACGTGCCTTTGAGTAACTTCAAGTAAATTAACTGTCGAAAGAGATTAGGCTCAAAATGAAGCAGAAAATCTGCTACAAATTTTAATATCAGAACTTGCAGAGGGTGCTAGAGGAGTTCCTAAGGTTTTAACATAATTTAAAAATTATTTACCTATATTATCTATCGAATTTCCCCTGTTTAAATTACCCCCTTCCCTTCAGCTCATGTAACTGAATTTACTGAGCTTTAAACTTTAATTTATGTGGAGGACACACGTACTTCAGTGTGTGTGTGTTCTGCGGGGTGGCAAACAAGGGTTAAAGCCGCAATGCCAGTGAAAGTGTAAATTATCACGGTAATTAAGTAGGGCTCGTACATGGCTAGCACGCCCCCACCAACCCTCTCTCTGTGTGGGTGTGTGTGTTCGGGCATTTGGCTTTAGGCCGCTTTTGCGCGGCCCATAAATTTATAATTTAATGGAAAACCCACAAAGACCAACCGCAAGCGCAAGAGTGTTCCCAAAATCTACGAGCAAAAGTTTAATTTGAATTCGAATTTAGCGAGAAAAATTATTTTGCCGTCGAAATGGCACTGAGCGAGGGTGGTTTCAATGGTTAATGGGAAAGATAAACAAGGGTTTCAGTGCTTTTGGGAGAGAAAAAATATTAAAAAAGAATTGAGAAACCAAAGGTTGTGTCTAATGAGGAATTAAAGTCATTAATAAATATATTTAAGCAGATTAAAAGCAAAAAACCGATGTGTTTAACATTTTGAGAAATATAGCAATGAAAACCTTAAGAAACTGTCAAAAAATGTAAACAAATTTAATTTAAAATGGTTTTGGATTACATTTCCCGCCACATCTTTAATAGCCTTTCCCTTAGCCCTAGATTAATGGGCTTAAACTGGCCTTTGTCTGGTTTCTCGTCTTGGAATTTCTCTGGGAATCCTCTAAAGTGACCCTCGCATATCTGACTGACCCCATCTCACAGCCGAGCCGAGCCCCAGCCCGAGGGTGGCGGCCTTGACAACTAAACCAGCCGCGAGTGTCCAGCAATTTGTTGCCCCAACCCCTACAGCCACCGCACTCTCCCCTCTGACTGGGGGAGGGATTGGGAAATTAATTACCGCATCATGGCGCGAAAATGGCTGCGCTAGGCTAATGCCTCAAAAGTCATGTCCAACTTTTGTGTGCTGGCGCTGTGTGCCAACTAAAAAGTTTCTAATTACGACCATGAAACCAGCCACCTTTCACCCACCTCCAGCCACCATCGCCTCCATATATTTTTTTATTCGCCCCGTTGATGTTTAAGTTTTTAATAACATTTGCCGCGGCGTTTCGTGTTCCGAGTTCCGAGTTCCGCGTCCGTTCCTCCGTATTTTTCGCTTTTCACAGAGGTGCCAGGGGAAAAGGACTTAGGAGCATGTTAATACAGCCAGCTGGCAGGATGGAAGCCATGTAAATGGTAATTACACTTAAAGCCATAATCCAGCTTTATGCCTAAGACTCGCGCCTCCTGCTAAGCCCCGGCTCGAAAGCTTACGTCGGAGAGAATTACGGCCGGGAAAAGACGCCGCCGCCTGTCTCCCTCTGCTGCTTTTTAAGGCCGATACGAAAACTCGATTTAATTTCGGCAAATTTAAGTTCAGCCAAAGATAAATATTCATATGGGTTAATTATATAAATTGTCCAATAATACACAAGGCGAAACTTTTCCGCGGAACTTTCTGGCAGTTTGGCAGGGGGAAGGAAGAGAAGGACTCCGAGGGAACTTTCAAGTCTGATTATCCGCATACAAAGCAGTTCGCTGGCTGTTCGGTAATCAGCTGAGAGACTTAGCTGCACTGAAACAATTTCCCATATGCCAGAGCCGGGGAATCGGAATCGGGAATCTCGGTGTAACTTTGGGGCACCATGGCGGATACTTAATCTCGATAGCTGCGGCAGCGCTTACGCATTTGTTTCAAAATGGCAGCTGGGAAGCGGCGACGCCATGTTCCACTGGCTTTGGCGTCAATGCGCTCGCTGGCATTTAAAAGGCAGACAGTTTGCTCTAGTTGCCTCGACGCGCAATTACTTAGAAACATATATACACACCCAATACATACATATATATATATATATATATATATATATGTATCTCAATGTATGCTTGCATATTTCTGCCAAAAGTTACAACTTTCTTGGCCAAAAAGAGGGCATAGAAGGGCGGCGGGCAGACGCGCGAAGAAAGTTTTCACTTGAAATTCAAGCAATTGCTTTTGAAAAGTTTCAATTTCTGACAGTGTGTGTCTGTGTGTGTGTGTGCGACTTGTTAGGCAAATTCTCTTTATCCTTCACGCGCCAGACCAAAAACAGAAAACTGGAAACTGAAAGCCGAAAGCCGGGAAAACGCAGAAACGGAAAACGGAACAGAACGGCACTGAAGAGAGTCAGCAAGAAATAAACGAAATAAAGTCAAAACCCGAGCTCAGAGTCTGAACTGAGCGTTTGTTGAGCGAAAAAAGTTTTGGTTAATGAAATTGTGTCAGCGGGTTTCGGCTTGGCCCGCTCGAAAGGCATCAAGAGTGACATAAAACACAAAACGAAATCAAGCGCGCACTTGAGCCAAATTAATTGTTGGAACAACAGTTTCCCAGTGCTAAAATGCAGAGAAAAAAAACAGAAGCATTTTAGAGAAATTTAAAGGGGTCTCTCCTATAAGGAAAATGTTTGGAAAATGTTTAGATAATGTTTTAATTAAGATTTTAATTTTTTTAAGGCACTAAAAGGAAATTCTTTATTTATAGGGAAATATAGACACTTTAAGACCTCTAAAATATATCTTTAAAGATCTATAATCCTTAAGCCCTACCTTATCCTTTTCCCTCCGTGTTTAATTCCAATTTTAACCTTTTTTTGCCCTAGTCCCAAAACAAGTCCAAGTTGTAATTAAGCCCAGCGAAGGGCGGCAAGTCACTCACTGAGTTAACAAGGCACTTGTCGCGCTTTTTTTGCTGCCTTTCGGCCTTCGGACAAAACAGCTCGTTAGCCGAAAGAAAACCCCCTTTCAGATCATAATCAGTCCCTACCGCTCTCGATACGCAATGATGGGTCAAAGTTTGTGGCAAAAAAAATGCCTGGAAGACAAAGGTAAATCACAAAACCATTTGCATTCACTGTCAGCAAGGAAAGCTGCAGGTAAAGCCGGTAACTTGACTCCGGCCTGTCTTTAATAGCCAGCCATGACGCAGCAGGTCTGCCGCGGTTCAAGAAAATTGCCGGCTGTCGAAAGGAAAAGATATAGCAGCGACGAGGTGAAAAGTTGCAAATTGGAAATGCAGGAAGAGGCTGCCAAGAGGAGGGAGAAGAGAAGCCTCCCTGGCAGGCTAAGTGCAGCGTAAAAGTGTCTGCAGTTCGGGTTTAGCCCAAATGTGTCACACTGAGAATTACATTTGGTGCATCTTGTAAATATTTTTAGGGTAAAAATATTCTTAAAACTTAAAGAACATTAACATTTATTCTTTACAGAAAAACAAATAAGATTTCTCCTCTTTCAGCTCTTGTAACTTAATCCTCATCTTAAATATTATCACCTTAATGTAACCATAAATATGAAGACCACAGCGAAGGCCAGAAAATAAAGTCTGAAATACGGATATATATATTTCTCATTTTGGGCCAAGCTTTATGTGAATTTCCAGAAGAAGGTCAACGTTAAAGCCATGAAATTTCTATACATACAGTCAAAGGAAATATTTAGGAATTAATTTATGAAGAAAAGGTAAATGTAAAGTTTTAACGATGAAGGAAGGAAATTAATACGAACTTAAGAAATCAAGAAATATTTAAGCAAGATTGGAAAAATAATTCTTTATTTAATTACATAATTTATAATTCGAATAACAATAAATATACATTAAACTTATTAACTTGAGTTCCTTCCAAGTATTTTATACAAATTTTTCCTTTTTAAAAATGCCCCTCAACTAGCTGAGATTTCCTGTGAATGACTCCAACTTAATTTCCTCTGCAAGGACACCGATTTTTGTCTCAGTGAACTGACACACATGTCCATGTCTTCGCATTTGCCATTGCCAAAAGGCGGCGCCTCCTCTGAATTATGTAGAATTTACGTGCTTTCAGCGCTTAAAGTGCAGCCATGTGCCTGAGTGTGTGTATCCTTTATGGGAGATGGTAGTGTGCGAGTGTGTGTTCCAGTGTGTGTGTGGGACTGTGTGTGGAAGGGACCATTAGTTTTTGTGCTGATTATTATGGCTGCCGCAGCTCGGAAGGCACGGAAGGATACAGGCCTGCAGTTACAGGATGGGTCAGGGAATGGAAGGACGCCCACGTGGCGTTGCATTTGTAACAGGTGAGCTTTATGGCTCTGTTACCGTTGCATTCAGCGTGGGCTGGGGCTGGGGCTGGGAGTGTGTGTGTGCCCCTGCATGTTTCGTATTAAATTATGCTTGCCAACGCGCTTTCAGTGCCTGCCACCTTGCCCCATGTGTGTGTGTAGGCCTTGACCCGGGCTCAGTTTGCAGAATGAGGATCCTGTGCACGACGTCTGATTGCCCCGCTCCGCTTGGCTTTCTTTCCCCACCCTGTGCTGCGTCTGGTTTATTCAAAATTATGATGCATGGATAAACGATTCCCTTGCTCGCTCCTTGGGCTCCTCTCGGATCATCTCGGCTCCTTTACACCTGCTCGTCAATCATCGCGCGTCATTAACAAATGCATCCTTTATCCCTGTGTGCCTGTCTGTCTGCCTATCAGTTTGTGTGTGGAAAACGGCTTTCGCTTTGTCATCTGCCATTGTGGAGCGATTATCTTATTCACCCCGAAAATAGGATCGAATTGCAGCCAAAAAGAAATAGGTAAGCTGGGAGGAGGTAAGGATATTCTTAGCTACTTTCTCGTGGAAATATAATGATGAAGGAGCTGGGTAATAGTGATTATATATAATGCATAAATCAGGTAGCTAATTTAAGTGTAAGAACTTGGTAATTACTGTGCTTAATTTAGCAAATAGAAATATCAAAAGGACTGTATTTATACATGTATATTATTATGTGAAATAATCCTTAAACAATTCCTAGAAAATATATTTCAGTGAACACGAGCGTTACTACTTCAAAGTGAGATACCTCCATATATGTATATATAGTGTATATGATGTGCTTTCACATCCGGTTTCGGAAAGCAGTCAACTATTAATTTATTCGACTAATTTGAAAGTGGGTTGGCCCCCCTTTCCACTCCTCTCTCTTCGACTTTGGGCTACGAAAAAAGGCCTGATATTGGGTCTGTGGCAATTAACCAACGCAGCGAAGAAAAAAATACAGAACACAGAACAGAACAGAGGCTGGTGCTCCTGCGATAGTTAGCCCAATTAACCCGCTTCGGCCGCAAGTGGCCCACTTATCCCGGGGCCAGGCATCAATGGTTTTAACTTTTTTGCCCGACTTTCACAGCAATTTCACAATTTCGAGCACACACCACACACACAGTAAGGGAGCCACCCAGGGACCTGTTCGTGGGTGTGGGCCATGAAATTGTCATGCTCTAGTAACTGTCCTAACTGAACTGAACTGGGAAACTTGGAAAAGCAGGGAGCAAGCCACTGCAGCCGTCAATATGCGACTGTTTTTCATGCATTTGCATCCACGTGGTTTTCACACACACAATGCGGCGTCAGCTGGGGAAAACTGGGAAACTGTGAGGCCAGTTTAAATGGAAAACCAAACCGAAAACTTTTGATTCGATCTGTCTAATGGGGAACGAGGCTAAAAGTTCGAGGGAAATTAAAAATGCAGTTTAAAGAGACGGAAAGGCACTTAAATCGAAGCCAAAGGATTACGAAAGCCAAACTGTTTTGGCTTATAAAATATGAAAAATCTGAGTAAATCCTCTTAAATGAAGGAATTAAAAGAATTAAGACTGTTCGTTTATTTGTCACAAACTTGGGGTAATAAAAGGAAATAAATTTAACAAAAAAGACTTGCTGACAGGTAGAAAAGCAGTGAAAATTTAAATTTTGACAGCATGAAGCGTAGAAAAATAAGGAAATTTTTCTTTTAATAAATATATTTATATACAAACTACTAAATAATTAAATAAAGCTTTGACATTTGATTCTATCTTTGAAAAAAGCCAGAAATCAATAATACCCAAGTCAATTTTATTGTTTATTCGCTTAAAGACCAACATTAAATATATATGACATAAAAAATGTTTGTTTAACAGCATGAATAATTGAATAAGTTAATATTTGCATATTTCGCTCGTTTATTTGTCATGCTATATTCGATCGCGTCTCTAACTCAAACTCCTGAGGGTTTTCCATCCCTCGAAACGCTTGCCTGCACTGCAGTGATTTTAGGGAAATATCTACAAATGTATATATAAGTATATTTTTTTGGTTACATTATGCAAATATCTGGGATCCATTGAGCCGCGGATTTGGGTGCAGCGAGCGATGCAGTTTGTGCAACGACCCGCTGGCCTTCAAAATCCCTCAAACCGGGGACTAGACATGCTCCGCGGGCATATAAATATTGATTTATACTATAGGAATATGCATTTATATATCCGTGTGGAACGTGCATGCGGCTGGCTAAATATTAATGCGCTCTAAATAAAAAAAGCAAGCATGACAGGAAGAGGAAGGGGGGCGCTTCTGAATTGTTTTTTTCATTTTCGGCCCTAAGCTCCCTTCTGTCTGTTTATTTCTATTTTCAGGCTCGCTCGTATTTAGTGCTCTTTTTTTGGGATTTCGTATTTCGTATTTCGTTTCGGTGTTTGTGCATTTTTCATTACAGCATTGACAGTGACAGCGACTGTAGCTGGAGTGTGTGCCGTGCCCCAAAAGGCATGTGTCCGTGTGTGGCATGCAACAATGGCTGCGCTAGATAGCCGCCAGTGTGCAATGTGTACTGTGTGTGTGTGTGTGCCCTGCCCCTGAGGCAAAGACGTGGCACTGTTTTTTCATTCTTTTTTATATTGTGACGATTTTACAAACACCCCTTCGACGTTGCCCCTCGGGGGCACGCACAAATGTGGCACAGCCACTGGCTGTGTTCTAGTTTCCCCATATTGCTGTTGTCCCGCACACACTACAAACAAATAGTTTCGGGATGAAGAATGTACTGCCAAAGTCAAGAACATTTACTATGGACTCGAGATGTATATTTATTAAAACTGGAAAAATGTGATTTGAAAAGCCTAAATATTTTAGGGAAGCTGGAAATATTTATTAATGCTAGAAAATGTCTGAAATCTTTTTAGGGAGGTGGGAAATATTTAGAAAGATTTCACTAAATGATAAAACTATCTCTGAATTAATTTATTTGTTTATGAAAGTTGTTAGTTTTATTTGTAAAGAATTTCTACAACATTTATTTAACTTGGAAGATATTTATTGCTTCAAAATAAAACTGATTCTAAGGAGCTCTTTGCAGAACTCAAAGCTAAAAGAAAACCTTGTTTTAAACTCTCCCAAAACCCATCTTAGGCCTACTTTTTCCCCCCAGTGCAGCCTATATCCGCCTTTCGATGGGTTTATTCGCATTTCTACTCAGTATTTGCCGCCATGATTCGGCAAACCAACAACATTCCCTCTATTTCTCTGGCTCTGTGTCCCTGCTCCTGCCTCTGTCTTATTGCCGGGCAATTTCTGGCTTTGTTGATTGCTTGACAAATTGCCAGGCAGAAAGTCGGGGATAGTCGGTGGGGGGAGGAGATAGCAACAGCAACAGCAGACGCGGAGAGTTGTAGACAAGTGTTCTTGTTGCTCCTGGGGGGCCACCTCTCGTCGTTGCCTTTATTGCTGTTGTTGCGGTGTCAGGCATTGACAGGTGATGCACAGGTGATTTCCGCGCTCATCGCCTGACCTGTCACTGCACTCGACGGCGCCAATGAAATGTAACAAATTAACGATTTCTCTCGATTTCACGATTCCTCGATCTCCGCTTTGTGGCGGCATTTAATTTGATATCTGCGAAAAATAAGCGGCGAATGCCTTTTGACAATATTTCATGCATTACGGAGCCCTAATTAAATTATCCTTGTTTCGGTGAGCAGGCAATATGCGCCGCAAATTGCCATGAATATCAAATTGAAAAGGGGTCATAAAACACGTGTATAAAATATATATAAATTATATGGACCATTATTTTTGTATTTTCTGTTTGTGTGTTTTAGTCAAAAGTCGGTGATGGTTGTGTGGGTGGGTGTGTTTGTGTGATATTTACCACAAATGCCGCATGCCGCAATGTATGCTATAATAAAAATAAGTGCCGCGGGTTTTTGCAGCCCGTCAAGGACACGGCCGTGCTTGATGCGATATAATCCACTTGATGCCGGCATGTTGCTGTTGTTGTTGTTGCTGTTTTTCCAATAGTTGTAATTGTAGCTGTTGACGTTGATGTTTTGCTTGTTTTCCCCCTTTTTCGGCTTCTGCCAATTGTTTTGCATTTGTAAATCAATTTATCAGACGCTTTAATTTCATTTCATTTGTCACTGGCACTGGCAATTCAATTTGTGGGTGACATTGCCGTAATTAAAACGTTTTGTATCCTTTCGTTTCTAATTGTTTTTTGTTTTTTTGCAAAGCTCTATGAATATTTTTTCACTTTGTTTTTTGCTTAATTAAATGCAATTTCTGTGTTGATTTATGCACACTTCAAGCGCCATTTCCAATTAACTTTGCCTGTTTTTGGTTGTGTTATTTTTAATTGTTTTCGTTTTGTAATTCTTTTGTTTTATGCGGTAATCCATTTAAACACAGTTAACTGTCACAATTTTGGCGTTTAGAAGCACATGTCTGCCATATGTCATCGGTTCAACCGAGCACCACGCTGCGTATACTTCATATATCGCGCATACGCCGCGTTGACCGCGTACAAACTGGACCGAACGGAACCCGTTACCGCTGCGGCCAACGCTTAACTGACTGAGCTCAGCAGCTGCCGCCTCGTTGTCGTCGTCGACGTTGTTGTTTTGCCTGGCACAAACTAGCTGCTGCTGCTGCTACTTTTCCTGCTTTTCCGCTTTTCCAGCTGGCGCCTGAGCCGCCTGTCTGTTTACTTTACGCTTTCGCACGCGACTGACACGAGGATCCAAGGAAAAGGCAGCAGCAGCAGCAACATCAGCCGTAGCCGTGGCAAAGTCTGCACAGGCTTCGCTTCGTTTTCTTCTCCCATTTTTCGCTTAGGGGAAAGTCAAAGAGCAAGAGCTCTTCTCTCTCTCTCTCTGTGTGTGTGGGGGATTTTATAGCATCTCATATTCGTGTGAAATGTTTGCTTAATTGGTCCTTGGGGAGGGAAAGGCAGGACTCCGTTCAGCCTGTTTGTTGTTATTCGGCGAATCGAATCAAAGTTGGGAGTTAACAGGGAGTGGGATATGAGGAAAACATTTTAACAAGTTGTTTGAGTTAAAAATGCAATTAAAGTTTATTGAAACAAAACACTAGCTTGCTATTATTGGAATATAATAAGGGAATTTAAAAGTTTAATAACTAATTTGCATTGTAAACAAAAATAAATTGAATTATTTAGTACGGAATAATGGGATTTAATTAACATAAACATGCTAGAATGCAAATAATTAACTTTATTTCAGTTACTTTTCAAATGTTTTATCATGAAAACAATCTTCTTACTTATAGCAATGTTTAGTTTACTTTGTTTTCTGATCAGAATTTCATAAAAAATTTCAACACATTATATAAAAGTAATGTAAATACCTAAACATGATAAAATACAAAAAATATATTAATTCTTCAGAGACAACACATTTATTTACCTATTTTAGAGTTGACAATTAATTTTTTTATTTCAACAAATCACTACAACGTACAATCTTTTAGTTGCTTCATTTATAAGTTATTTAAAGTAGCCGGAAGTACAACAATAATACCCTACAAATGTTGTATTAATTTATTATTCTTATTTACTTCATTTTATATTATTTTATTTAGTTTTCAAACAAACATTATTTCCAAAATTCTAAATTATCCTGCGAACAGCTGCTAGGACTTTTATAGCAAACATTTATTTCCGGCTAACTTTCTCTCCTGCGCTCTCTTCCGCTCTCTTTTCCCTGAAATTCCTGCGCATTCTCTGAACTTTCTCTTTTGCTTTCTCTTTGTGCAGCCATCATCAGCCGAGGGACGAAGATACTTCGCCGCCGCCTTCGTCACGCATCTCGTCGCGCCTGGCTGCGCTTCGTGGACAAACAAAGCGCCAGCAAACCGCTTCGATTTGGGTTATTGTGCTGAAATTAGTTGCAACCGAGTTTCGGGCTGGCCCTCAGCTGGGGCCAACTTTCCTTTTTGGCCAGCTCACGCACCGCTTTTGGCCGGCAGAATGCTCTGCATACTTTCGGGGACCCAGCCCGAAATCCGGAGCAAATCCAAATCAAAGACGGCTAACACGGTTTAGACCTTGTCCAGCACTGAAAGCATTTTCGCGTCGGTTGTCTTATCTGCTCGGTTTTTCCAAATTCTGCATGACTTCATCGGTTGGAAAGCATAGGAAAGGGAATTATTGGGGTTATGGTTACAGTTTTAAGTGGTTTCTTTAAGAAAATAATGTCAGTATTTTGGGTATAAAAGGAGAAAATAATTGAATTATATGTTAAGTATTAAACTAAACTTGAAGCTTGTCTTTTTAAATATTTTAAAGTTAATTTGTTGGTTAATAAAGATAAGGTTTGACTTTAAGTGTTTTCCTTTCGACGAAACTTGCTACTAGCTTCATGTTTATTACTCAGATTTATTTTCCTTTTCTGTTCCCCCTCTAAATAGCCACTGGAAAATAATAACCATATATCAGGCAATGAAAACCTGACCATCAAACATCTAGCCATGTATGTTAATTCCCTTGCCCAGCAAAGGTCCTTTGGTCCTTTGATATCTGCCACACTGACCCACTCAATCTCACTTTCAGTTTCTTTCCTTTTCCCTTCCTCACTACCCCCGGAATATGTATAAATTGCCGGCAATTCCTATTTTGCCGGGACATATAAAAAGTTACACTTACTCCAGCCCAAACCCAAACCCGGGACCCTTAGACTTTCGCCTTCGTTTTATGTACCCGCAGCCGCAGATTGCTGCAGCTTTCATTATCTAAAAACAAGAAAATCACAGACAATCAGTTAGCGCTGCTCAAGCAAATAAACTCGTCAGGACCCACACACCACACACACACAAACAGGGAAAAAAGAAAGTGAAAGGAGACTCTGAAGAGCAGAAGAAACCCCAGAGAGGAAGAAGACCAGACAGACAAGAAGTTTTCCCGCTCGTGTGCTGCTTTTTGTTGCCGGTTGTCTATCTGTCTCTCTAAACAAACTCGGGGAAAAAGTTTGCCCAGAGTTTTGGCCGTTTGCCGCTTGCCGGCTCCAGTTTGCAGTCAATGGTGCGTCATTATTTTCATTTATTGGCACAATCAGTCAACGTTTTATTTCCGGAATGTAATTAGGTAAACTGCCATAGACAAAAAGACAGACGCAAACACACACATACGCGCCGGAAATACGCTGACAGATGCAGATGGGCAGGAGAGGAGGGAGAGGAATGGCAGCCAGCGAGTGTCCTTTATGGCACAGTAATGCGAGAACTTCACTCCGCCGCAGGGGGGACAGCCTGCAGGCAGCTTTGGGGCAACAGGACATGGCAGAGTGTGCAACGTCTGGCCTTAAGGGGATGCTTTTTCGCACTGCGATTTTTGCTAATCATATTTATTTTCGTACTTAAATAAATAAGTGATAATTTAAACTAATATTAAGCTGAAACTTATGTTTGTAAATAAATTAAATAATCATCGAAATCCTTGAATGCTTTTTGAGTGTAAAATTAAACCTTTTTTGTTTGCATTTTAAATCCTGTAGGACCCAGAGCTCTCCTTGGCTTATGTTTTAATTAAATTAACCTAAAGATAAACCCCAAAATATATTCCCCAAATTATATATATCCTCCCCTCAAAATTTACAATTAATTCCGTAAGGCTTGAAGGCTCTGACAAGTGCCGGGATATAGCTAAGGGAAAATTACTCATACGCTTGAGGAGTGTTGATGGAAAACAGCATCTTCCACGCTGCTGGAAAATTGAAAACAAATGGGCAGGACCTAAAGGATATAGACAACAGTAGCAAAGGGCGGGGCTGAAGACTGCTTAACAAGGGAAAACATCTCAAACCAAATGGAAGTGGAAGTGGAAGTGAAAAACAAGCTGCAGCAGCCAGCGAAAATTTCAAAAATGCTGCCACCTTCGGACGAAGCGTCAGGCTCCAGCATCAGCAGGTAGCCAGCTCCAAACTGAAAATGGAAAACTTTTTCCACGCCGAGATGAATTGCTCGCGCTGTGCCGGCGCGCACAATGCCCAAGTAAAGGCAGGCAGGCAGGCAGGCAGGCAGGCAGGCTGGCAGGGTATGGCTTCGGCAGGAAAACCCCCGGAAAACCCAAAGCCAACAGCTGGCAGTGAGTGAAGCGAAGCGTTCCAGATAGAATTTGAGCGCAGTAAATTTTTCAATCGACTCGCTAATAAAGGCAATAAATATTCGATTCGCTTTCGTTTGCCTCCGTTTCGATTCGATTCGTTTCGTTTCATCTTGCCTCGATTGAAGTATTTGCTTTCTGCTTTCGCCTGGATACACTCCTGTATAGTTTTTTGTATTATGTTTGGTAATCTTCGGTTTCCCGCCACCAATGACCAGCCAGCCAGTCAGTCAGCCAGCTTTTCTTATCGCACAGCAATTGTCCTCGCTTATTTTCAATTTTCCCCTCGGCCTTTGTTTTCCTGCTGCTTGTTTTCCCCCCCGACTCGCCGACTCCTTGTTAGACACTGCGACAGCGAAAATTTCATTTCGTCTCACTGCATTTCACGTTAAATTGAATTTAACGTGCTGGCATTTTTCACTGCTACCTTGCCAGAGCATTATTCCCGAAAACATAGCTCACAATTTTCACTGTTTCCAGCGTTGTTTTCCATCCCATTTTCGCATTTCCCAGTAGCAGCAGCAGTGGCTGCGGCAGCGGCAGCCATTGCAGTGCATTGTTCCCCGTCCGTTGTTCGCAGTAAATAAAAGCCGAGGCAACAAAGCAGAAATGAAGAAATTCCCCAAAATGGAAATGTGTCACACAATGTCGGGTCTCGGACCTAGGACTCGGACTTGGACTCGGACCTCGGACTCCTTTCTCTCTCGCTCCGTGTGGAGTTATTCTGGAGCCACAAAAGAGGAAATCAAAAGGCCTCATCAACATCGTCATCATTGGCCGGACTAAAGCGCTGACTCAACTCGGGCTAGTCAATAGTTTTACAGCCTCCACAAGGGCGAGGCTCATTTTCATTTTTCAACCATTTTCCGGGAGGACCCGCCACTTAAGCAAATTGAATATGGAAATTGATTTTTATTGTAACTCGGAATCCCTACTTGCTGCCAGATTAGATTATCCGCCACCAGTTGGCATCTCGGCATCGATTTCTCCTGGAATTTCGCTGGGGGGCCGGCGAACTTTGGCCAAAGTTTATTGAAATATTTAGCGGGAACTTAAGTAATAAGTTGCCGAATCAGTACGCAAAAGATTAAAGTCCAATAAATTGCGAGGGGAGGCGGGACAGCAGAAACTCTTTCTTCACGGCTGAAATTGGTTTTTCATTTGGGAAATTACTGGACAAAGTTTCCTGCCCGCTCGCCAGATATGTAGTAATGGACTTTTAAGCTCTTTGAGCCGCAAATTAAAGGGCCCTCAAGTGCTTCACTCCCAGCTGCAGTCACCTTCAGATGCGGCAACAAAGGCACCTCACCCTCCTTCTCCTCCTCCTCCTCCTGGCCAGTCATAAATGTAGCCTTGCATTGATTGTTTCTGCAGGAATTGAGGCGGCTCTGAGAGCGATGGCTTCCCTCCCTGCATTCGACGTGTCCTTAATTATTTTTTGTGACGAAACGAGCTGCCAAGCGGCCAATTATCCGGCATAATACTGCGATTTAATTTAAAAACCTGTCACAGAAGAATGGAACGCTGATGTGTGTGTGTCAGAGAGCCTTTCTCGCTGACAAAAAAAGCGCGAAAAGCGAAAAGGCTTTGTCCTCGGCCATATCTTGTTAATTATGCCCAAGGCTGTAGATTAACTGTGGGCCATGAGGATCGGGGAAGGACTATATGTATGACAATGACACCTTTTGGCCGTCCGAAACGCGCCAATTTACGACTTAATCTGGCCAGTAGCATCTTTTGTCTTCTGTCCCCAACGAGTGCCTCTTGGCCGGCTTAAATCCGCTTAAGCCATTTCATTACGGCCATCTAGCCAGCAAGACAAAGGCACAACTGGCATAGTTTGTTGACCAACTGGCCGCTTTGTTAGCTCAAAACAATGCAATTAGCCAATGCAGCCTAGATTCCTTATGTATCTTGCATTTATGGCCAAGAGAGAAACTATTCGAACCATCACCCACTTATGGGTAATTAACTTTTGTGGCCGAATACAAAGGTAAGGCCACATCAACTGCATGTCATGTCTGTGAGTTTCACTATTCCTTCAAACTGTGAACGCCTCTTTAAGCCCGAAAGTGAAGCAGTCATCCGGCAATCCAGCTGCCAAGTGGCTGCTCCTTTCATTGTTGCCACAATTTCCCACAAACTCCCTCACCCATTCTGGCCGCAAATATATATGGCCGCCGTTGAGAGGTGCCTCTTCCAGCGGCTAAAACGAAAAGTTAAAGCTCATTTATCATATTCTGCTGATTGATATTTCACAATTAATAATTGCCTCGACGTTCGGCTCCGGCAACGGCTTGATTGGCATAATGTGGAAATTCACTGGCTCTTAAATATTCCAGCTGGCAAAACTTTTTCTTCTCCATGGCAGCCCATCGAACTATTATTATTTGCCAGATACAAACTTGGAGTGATGTGTGGCTTCAGTGGCAGAATAAAGTGAATTTGAGTATTGATTTTCGGTAATTGAAAATAATTTGTTGTGGTTTTTGCAATTATTACAAATATTATTTTGGAGTTGAAGACGTTTTATTTGGAAACTAACCATGCTTAAAATAGGATTTAAATAAATTATTTTCTGCTGTATAAATCCCTTAAAGTTATTGTATAACTTTCTCTTTTGTGACAATTAAATTCTTTTAGTTAATAAAAACTCAGTTAAATGAAAATCTTCTCAGCTACATATCATAATAAATGAAAACTATCCTGCCGCTCCATTACCCAGCGTTTTCCCCTCCATTCTCAAGGTGCAAAATACTGCAACTTACCACTTAATCCTGGCTTAAGTAGTCTCCGCCCCCCACCCCCCAACCGCTGACCAAATGAAATCCCGCCCAGAAATCCAATGTAAAAGGGGCAAAAATCGAAAGCGCCGCCTTTTGTCTTTTGTTTGCTGATTGCATTACGTCCTCGGGGGCTTTTGGTAGATTTCTTTCCCCCTTCTCCCTGGGTGTGGGTGGGTGTATATGGGGCAAAAGTTTTAAATTAAAAGTCCAACGGCAGCTTATGGAACAGTTTATATCCGCTTAAGCCCAAGGAAACCATACGGACACGGCCAGTATGCTCTTGGGGATGGGCGAAAGGAGGACTGGAAAGTATTACCAATGCCCTCCGATTGGTCAGCGGTTCAGTGATTATCGGTGTTGAGATATAGGAAATCTAATCATTAGACCTCTCTTTGTTCTTGGCTAACAAAATTCGTGGGAAATTCTAGTGACGTCCAAGAGATTTCCTAAGAATTTCAACGCTCTTTTCGGCTGATGATAAAGCAAAGAAAATACATTCAAAGCAAGCTTCTTATTTATTATCTGAACACAAGTGGCTTATATTTTATTACCTCTTTAAGATCTTTCAAATTAAGAGCCGGTTTTTGACTTTAGCCAGCGACTAATTGATTCCCCCTGGCACTTTGCTGATTTCCTGAGAATTTTGGCAGTACCTGCGATTTAATATACACTTTTTTTGCTGCTCTCAGCTCGCTGTTTGCTGTTTGATTTGGCTTGCTCTTTTCGGGACTTTTAAATGAGCTCCACACACACACACTCTTACACCTACGCACAGCATTTCGAAGGGACTCCGGGGAGATGGAAATGGAAAATGGAAAGTAAACTGTCGGCACATGTGTGTTTATATTGCTAATAACTTGACGTCTGCCTTTGTATTTGTCTTTGCCGGAACGAAATTAAATTCCTCGTGTCAGCCAAGGGAACATTTAACCTCCAGTGGTTGCTGGGGTATTCGGGGAAGGGAGGGCTGGGGGTATTGGGGATCTGGAGGGGAATCAGCAGCCCGTCCATGGGCTGTCACAATCAGACTCCAAACAGCCCCGGGGCTGGGAGTGTATGCCGGCCTGTGGTGGATACAGGGGGAGCACCACGCACCACCACCACTCCCAACATAAACTAAAATAGAACTTTTGATGTCAGGCGACAGTCAGCAGCAACAGTTTGCTGACCACCGATGCGGGATGCGGAGTGCGGAGTGCGGGATGCGGCTGTAAATGTGGATGGAGAGCCCTAATTAGTTTTTATTAGGATGCACATGTTCCTGCCATCCAAGCGATGGTCAGGTGCCTTTTCCGGACTCCCACTCCAGCTGGTACTTTTTAGGATTTACACTGAAAGAAGAGAATTACTGAGAGCCGAGATAGATTAAACTGAAAGAGTAGAAATATAGATTCATAAATATATTATTAATATTTTATTTATCAATTTAAAAGCATAAATATATCCAGCAATGTCCTTGACTTTAATCATCATTTTCCCCAGTGTCCGCAGCAGCAACAAAAGCGGCAACAGTCGCTTCCTGTTCGTGGCTTGGCTGGCGCCGGAAACGGAAGCGGTTGTGGATGCGTGTGCGTGTGCCTGTTCAGGTTCAAGCGCGGCAAGTGCAACTGTTGCAAGCGAAAATGCAATGGCAACTGCAACAGATGCACTGACCCACGAGTGGATGTGGAAGTGGAACTGGGAGTGGGAGTGGCAGTGGGAGTGGTGCCTGTGTGGAGTGGATTTAAGTGCAAAACGCATCATGTGGTTAATGCACTTTAATTGCTGTTAGTCGACCCAGGCCACCGGGCTGCCAGTGGTGGCCCGACGCTCAGATAAAGCCGCACTAAATGCCGCACCTGCCCTTGCGCGCCATTTAACTTGATTAAAGCTCGCATTCGGGCCAACTTTGAGGCACTTCTAAGCGGTAACAAAAGCAAAGCGCAGCACTAAAACGTAATAACCAAGCGCTGTAAAATCAACTGGAAAAACCCGGGGCGAACCAGTAAATCTACGACACACAAAGGAAATGTTACAGCGCACAGCCTCCTCCACTTGGCCTTCCTCTGGCAATTCCCTGGCGTGCAATGAAAGCGTTAATAAATTTCATGAGTCCTCGCATAAAAACTTCCGTCCAACGCCCGGCAAGCGCGCGCCTTTCCGATTTAGCCGGCATTTCCCTCGCTTTGAAATGCAAATTCCGCTGTCGCCCCCCTTGGAAAAATGTAAATCACATTTACAATCAGATTAAATCTCAATAAGCATTGGACTAAAATTCAAATGCCATTTTGCCATTAGACCGCACAAATATTGTCACAGAAATCAAGGCCCTCCAGCTGAGTTTTCCCCGCACACACACATATGGCGCAGCGGGTGTGCCTTCACCTCGGCACCGCTCTCTCTCCTTTTGGCTTTTTATATTCATTTTAAAACATGGCAGCAAATGCCGAGCAACACGAAAATGTTGCATTGAATTAACATTTAGAGAACACAACAAAAAAAACAGAACAACAACAGCAAAAAGCGTTGCCGTGTGTTCAGCAAACAACAAGAACTCAGGAGCTACATGTTACACATTTTTAATGTTCTCCGAAATGGCGCTTCAAAAAAATAAATATACAAAATTTATATAATATCATTTTGCAGGAAGGGCGGGAAAATGCAAACTAAAAATAAATTAATGCAAATAATTTACAATGGAATAAAGTGTTGACGTGGGAAAAGTTTTCCCTGGGAAATTTGCATAAAAAACTTATTACGCTTTTAGCTTTTGGTGCGATGCAAAAGGCGGAGAGGCGAGGGGGAGACCTCTTCAGAACCGGGGGGAAATGCTCATTTAAATGGAGTGCACACACTTAATTGATCTCAGTGTATTAAGTGAATGTTTATGCATTTTCAAGCGCTCTTAAAAACTTATAACTACCTGAATCACCTGGCTTTGCTGCAGCTACCACTATCTGTGGCACTAAGTCTCTGAAACTGAAAAAAGCGTTTATTTTGAGCTGCGAGCGATAAAGCGGGGAAAGCACAGCCATTTGTTTGATTTATCACTATTTTTATCGTGGCTGAGAGCTGACTCAACAGAGTTATAATATTTTCTAGACGAAATGAGCTAATTTGGGGGTATTTAACAATATGTCATAAAGTTTTAAATGTATTTCGTTGTTTAACGATCTTGTTTAAATGATTAATTGTTTGATTTTAATTGATTCTCCAGTAAATAATTATACTTTCTCTCCAATTTGGTATTTATAATATTAAATAAATATTTAATAGCTTAGAATTAAATTTGTAAGCCTTAAATCAACTTGGAAAGATTTTAACTACCTAAATATATTTCTGTCTTGACCAAATTGATATTTCTTTCATTTAGTTTGATCTGCTTTTATACTGCAAACAATAAACTATATAATTCTTGACTAATTTAAGTATTTAATTATTTATTTCCACCTTAAATTTACACCCTAAACATGAATTTATAATTTATGAATAGTTTAAAGTCCCCTCTGATTCTTGTCCAACTTTTAAAGTCCTTAACTGCGCATTTAATTCTTCAATAAAAATGCAGACCTTTTTAGCAGAAACTCATCAACGATATAAGAGTGCGCTTTAAGGATTCAACCCACTCCTTCTTCCTGCCCGTTGTCCTTTTCCGGTTGCACTCTTAAAATTAAAACTGCCATTGTGCGTGACTGTCTAGACCGCGCATTTATTTGCCAGTCGAGTTGCAGCAAACAAAGGAGGTGACAGCGGCAAAGGCATTACCAACAACGGCGGCAAACAATGCGCAACAATATCCATACCAGGCATACACATCCCGTCGTCCTGGCCATTCCATTTTTAATGACAGCAGTCAGCGCCCCGTGCTCGTATTTAAAGCGACACTCGAGCTGAGCTGAGCTGAGCTGTCTCCCCTCATAACTCGCATAAATCATTGCGCTTTTCGGGCCTGTGTAATGAAAGTGCTTAACAGCCACTCGAGATCTCAACAGATCCGGGGCCGAGGCCGAGGCCGAAGCCGAAACTGAAACAGAAGCGGCTGGAACAGAAGCCGCAGTGTAAAGCCACTTCAAGCGCATTACATGACTTACCACTCCAGGACTACGGCGAGGAACAAGAGTCACTCCAGGCCACAGTATGGGGGATTGGCAATGGGACTGAGAGACTGTGAGACCATCAGCCAAAATGATATGACACCGGCAGCGACAACCCAATCTGATTTGGGAGCGAACAGGAGCCGTGACTTGTGGCTTACCTCCGCTCGGCGGAGGAATGTCAGGACAAATAAAACGGCTGCCCACATTCAAATTAGCACTTGTCGCCCCGTTAAATCTGGCTCCTGGGAAGTTCCGGGGCGACCAGATGCGCCTGGCAGCCAATGCACTGAGAGTAAATATAGCTTACAGTTTAAGGAACTCTTTTTAGGTAAAGAAGAAAACATATTTGTCATGGTTTATAATGCAAAAAGTCCCAAGTTTATCAACAATTATGTCACCTTTATTATAGCTTACTTTTTAGATTGATTCATTTTCCTTTTGCAAATAAATATTTATGAATTATCAAAGCTAATTGATGGTGTAGAAATTCTAGGAAAAGTATATTCATTCATGTTTTGTTATCGCAAGAAATAATTATCTAATATCAAATATAAAATTGAAAACAAATGGCTTTGCTTGAATACAATAATTAAATATTTAACAGGAGAAAGGCAAAATAAATATTCTTTATTGAAATAAATAGATAAAAAATTGTTTGAAGGCTGTAATTGAGCTCATAATTTTATGTAATTTTAAATACATGTAAAAGCTTTTTAAACTTCATAAAAAAATAATAAATAAATCTTTAAAATGCATTAAAAAAAAAGGGACAATCCAAGTTTTCGTTTATTTTAATTCTTGATTAATTTAAATCTTATATTATATAATTTTAATATACATTTTCAAAGATGATAGCTTGTATTATTCTCCGTGCATCACCACCAAAAGTTGTTGTTGAGCCACCTTTTCCCGCTCCGCCTGCAGTTTATGCTTTTGATAAATCGTTCGAGTTGCGACGACTTTTCCAAGGAAGGTGCCTGGAACAATGTCTCAGCTTATAAATCTTGTTTGGTCTATCGCAAGATGTATGTGAGCCGGCACACGTGGAGTCCGGAGAGGGGGTTCCACGGCTTTTGTCTCCTTCAGAGCCTTAGAGTTGAGTGTGTGTGTGTTTTTGATAAATACACAAGTGCCAAAAGTGCCTCCCCAGACTCCCAAGGACCAAGACTCCCAATTGAGGTGAAAAATGTAGCTATTTTCAGGCTGGGCACGACTCCAGAGCGTGAAAGGCTAATTAGGTGACGGTATATTTATTCATTAAGACACAGCAAACTTTTGTTTTTCTGTTTTGTTTACTTGCCAGTAAGTTATTTTCAATTGTCGATAGCGCTGTTAGATCGATACACAAATGCGGCAGCACAGAGTTGATAACTGAATTCATGGAAATTGGGTTCTCACTTTCAATGACCTTAGCCACAGCGAAATGAATTATCAGGCTTTCGGGCAATCAGTTAGTAGTTCTGGGAACCGGTCAGGAGTTCTTGGAATACGCAAAATCCGGGAGCCCCAAGCTCTTTGATTTATAGCCATGTAATCGGTAGATTGGAATCATCGCCTCGAGTGGCTCTCCAAAGTGATCGCATAAATTCTCGAAGAGCTTGAGATTGCGTGATTCAGCAAGGCCGACAAATTTGGGTCTTATATCACAGTATTATTATATATTCGAGATAAAGCCAGCAGACTGCCAGACCCCAGAGACCCTAGAAGCCCCCAAAGGCGTTATCATTCCGGCGACATGGAACCCTCTGATTGGAGTGGGAGTGAACCTGGCAACTGCTTTTGAGAGATGAGTTTTAGCCCTGCAGAAAGCCAATTAGATGAACATTTGTCATGTCTTCTTGTTCGGTTTTCTATCTTATCTCCAGTGCATTGCCAATTAGCTGCGGTTACCTGGTTAATTTTAGCCCCAAAAGTAGATCTTCTACTCACTGAGAAGAGGTATAAAAGAGTCTGCGGATCTGTCTGTTGGCAGTAATTGAAGTAAGATCAGTTCTGAATCCAAAATGAAGCTCTACACACAAGTTATCCTGCTGGCTGTGACCTTGTTCAGCGTGAGTAATTACAAATGTTAAAGGAAGTGATGTCTGTTGAGGGTTTGTATAATGTAAACAACTATCACCTGATCAGAAGGCAGACGTGTACTCGAAATAAATCAATTTCGTGGGCGCGTGTTTATTGCTATCTTTGGTTATAGTATAGATATATAAGCAATAGACTTGACCAGCAGGCGATAAATATATTTAAAATGATAGTGAAGTCCACAAAGTACAATGGGAGATTAGAAAAGTTAACTAAAAATAGAAGCAAACTAGTTGAAATTGCTTAGAATTGATATTAAAGTATTTTATTTACATTTTTTAGAAGAAAAAAAACACAGAAAATCTGTTTAAAAACTCTTTCCTCTTTAGGTCACTGCTGTGCCTCATTCCGGCCTGGAGGCCGCCCTCTTCCGCATGGTGTTGGGTGGTGAAATGGAGCCCCGGGCTCTGACCCCTGCCGCCCAGACCTGTGTCAACAACTACCTGAATGCCACCCAAAAAACCGGCGACATTCTGGCCAATTCCACCAATGCCTGCGATGAGGCAGCCAACCGCACTAAGGTGGCCTACGCCCAGAGCAGCAACACCACCGTCAACCAGATCCGCGCCCAGCTTCTGACCCTCGAGCAGAACCTGCAGCTGTGCCGCAACGAGACGGACTCCGCCTTGTTCCTCAACTGCACCGTGTCCACTGTGAGTGTAAATTTTTAACATTATTGTTGAGTTTGTAATTGAATTTATGCCCCGATAGTTCGACAAGAACCTGCAGCTGCTGGACACCTCCAACTCGCAGGCCTACACCACCCAGACCCAGTTCAACTCCAACGAGACCCAGGTGAGCGCCGCCAGGAGCAACTGCATTAGTGCCGCCGTCAGCGAGGCCAAGGTTCAGTCCATTCAGGTGGCCAATGACTTCGATTCCTGTCTGGCCAAGATTCCAGAGCAAAGAGATTTGGTTCAGCAGCAGCAGCCTCACCAGCAGCAGCCTTTCCAGCCAGCCCAGATCCCCAAGGAGCAGGTCCCGGAGAAGCACCAGCAGGAGCTGGAGGATATGCCTCTGGTCAACTAAGCTTTAACTATGCAAAATTACGAAAATAAATGTTTTCATTCAACAAAAAGTAGCAATTATCTATCAAAAACAGGAAATAAGTTTAGGTTTTTGTAGATTTATTATTTTTCTGGGAAATCTACAGATCTCGACAAGCAATATAAAACACATCTACACATTAACAAAAAAACACTTAAAGGTTATCAATTTATTTAATCTTTATTTATAAAATTACTTTACTTTTTCTTGGAAAATCTAGCCATAAAATTTTCCTTATTTTTAATGGCCTATCGCGACATTGCCTCATAAGCACTGACCATAATTTAGTGGAGTTTCCCACGATGTGTCACCTGTTTGCCCAGGTTTCCTGCCACTTCACACCCAGTTCCGCTTTCATTGGCATTCGCATTCGATGGCTGTTATCATGGTGACGGCACTGCTACCACTTGGCGCCTTATCATCAATTAGACTGCTTAAGACTTATCACCTGCCGCGCCTGATTGTGTCTGCGGGGCCCGAACAATTATAGATAAATGCAATTAAGGAACCCAGAATAAAAATAATATATTATAAATCAAATGCGCGCCGCCTTAAAATGGTCACCTGCCAGAGGTTCCAGCTCAGAAGCGACTCGAACCGTCCAGATGAAGGTTCTGTGCAAAATATTAGCGGTGTGCTCGCTGCTCGTCAGCGCCCAGGTGAGACCGAATGCGGCTTGAGGAGAAGCTAAAACGCTTCATGCAATCCCCATTCCCCTTCTTCCTTAGGCGTTCGCGGCAGTTGAACCAGCCAGGAGCTCCAAGACGGACATCTGGCAGTCCCTCTTTTTCGATGCTGTCACTGGACGCCTGCAGGAGCCGCAGGCCGACGATCGTGCCAACGTGTACGACTGTACTGCCCTCTACACGGTAGACAACCTCGAGATCCTATTTACGGCTGGCATCAAAATTCAACGCTGCAACCATGTGGATGGGCGAGCCATCGAAGGACACTTCAATGGCCAGAGGGAACTCTTCGAGGCGGAGATGATTGGATGTGCCGTCTTGGATTCTCAGAGCGACTCGATCTCCTGCTATGCCGATGCGGTCCTCAACCTATTCAGCAAGGACAATGTGCATGTGGCCCGCCAAGACTACCGTCGCCGCAAGGCCTGCATTGTTCGTGAGGTGGCCAAGGCAGTGACCAAGCTGAGCGAGGCTACCGACGAGCTGGCCAACTGCCTGGCCCCAGCCCCCCAGCCGCCCCAGAACAGCACCGTGCTGCCTCCCCAGAACAGCACCACCGGCCAGCCTCAATGGAGCACCACCACCGGCCAACCTGGATGGAACACCACCCAATGGCCCAATACGAATACCACTCCCAACTTTACCACCATTGGCACCACCACTCCGTTCCCGCCCTGCAACACCACCTGGTATCCCACTAACTCCACTGAAGGACCTTGGGGAGGAAATACCACATATCCCTGGTATCCCACTAATTCAACCGAAGCACCTTGGGGAGGAAACACAACTGCCAATCCTTGGTGGCCAACGAACTCTACTCAATCTCCATGGGAAGGAAATACCACCTATCCATGGTATCCCACCAATTCTACTCAATCACCTTGGGAAGGAAATACTACTGCTAATCCTTGGTGGCCCACGAACTCTACTCAATCACCTTGGGAAGGAAATACTACCTATCCATGGTATCCCACCAATTCTACTCAATCACCTTGGGAAGGGAATACTACTGGGAATCCTTGGTGGCCCACGAACTCTACTCAATCTCCATGGGAAGGAAATACCACCTATCCATGGTATCCCACCAATTCTACTCAAGGACCCTGGGGAGGAAACACAACTGCTGATCCTTGGTGGCCAAACAGATCTACTTCGCGGCCGACCTCTACTCAAGCACCTTGGTATCCCACTAATTCTACTCAAGGACCCACAAGAAACACAACTTATTGGCCAACGTACGCAGCTAACCATACCTATACCACTCCCAACTTTACCACCATTGGCACCACCACCGCAGGCCCCTGGACTGGCAACACGACCTACAATCCTTGGTGGCCCACGAACTCTACTCAATGGCCCAACTACAACAGCACCCAGGGCCCATGGCTAGGAAACTCCACCACGGAGGCTCCCCAGAGGAACAACACGACTCCCAGCTGGAACTACACCACCGTCGCCGTCCGTACGACCACTGAGACCGGAAACTGGTTCAACCATCTGCTGAACGAACTCGGAGACCTGTTTTAGAGGAATGGAGGCACGTTCCCACTCTCCAGAGAGAGAGGACAGTAGTTTAAGCCTTAGGCCTGGAAATAAATAAATAAACTTATCAGCATTGAAAAGCTTTTGCGATTATGCTCGACGGCTGGCCAATCAATGGGGGCCGAGGGTTGATAAGTTGATAAGCCATCGCCTCCAATGGCGAGGAGGAGAACCGCAAATTAGGCGGAGACCGCAGCCACCCGGAGCTTTGGGCTCGGAGCCTGGAGACCAAAAACCGGACTGATTAAGATTTATTAGCCAGCTGCGGAGACCGCGTGTCGCAGACGGCTGGGGAAAATGATGGATTTCGGAGAGACGTCAGCAAAATATTGCCAATACTCCGGGCATGGCCTTGAGCCTTGAGTCCTAGAGTGGCGTGGGACAAAGGACGCAGGACGCGTAGTTGGTTTAGGCGCTGGCAAAAAACCCGCATACATAACGAGCTGCTAGGCTCCATAATTAGTCAGGATCTGGCAACAGGGCTTCCGTAATGGGCTGGCTGCCTGGCTGTCCGCCATCCTGTGTCCTCTGTGAGCTCTCAGCAAAACCAATAAAATAATCATGGATTAAATAAATGTTATTGGTGAGGCAAAAATCAGGGAAGAACTCTTTATAGTCCGGCCAAAGGTTGAATAATTGCAAGGGGCTGACATTTGCATAACCTCCTGTCTGCCAGCCTGCTGTCGAAGAGGGGGAGGGGTACTGAGAGCAGGTCCTGCTTTGCTGCCATTGTGGCAGCCACACAAAGGCAGACACTGACCTAAACAATTGAAGTATGCGCAAAACTTTTAACCTCGGCGCCAGTAGATAAATCAACCAGGATCATCACCCACAGCATTCATTGTCAGCACACACCTTCATTGTGTGTGCGATGGCTGGTCCTGCGAAGGGTAAATCCCCGCCAGACACATGTACACTGTCACAGAAAAAATGGCTATAAGTTTATTTAAAGTATACTTAATTAATTAATGAATCCATCAAAATAATAATTAAAATAAATAATTATAGAGCCAGTATGGGAATTGTTTTAATTTCTAATCAAAACCTTTTAAAATATAAATTTTTGTGTCGTAAAAGTCAACTCTCATTTCTGCTCTTTCAATTCAAAAAGTTTATGTTTTTCTACAGCTTCTCAGAACCCAATTTTCACTTAATTTCTTCCAGTGTGGCCTCCCACGATTACATTGGTGTTCTCTGAAGCTGCCAGTAACATTCACGCCGGTGGGCAATGGGCTCCTGTATACGCCTGTGTGTGAATGTGTGCTCAAACATTTTCCCACACACTGACCAGGACACTGCAGCTATAAATTGCAGCAGGACCTTTCGCGCCCGTGTGTTTGCAAGTGTGGTAGTGTGAGGGTCAATATTTTTTCATGTTAATTCAACTTGCATGGCTGCGGCACACGGTGCGAATGTGTGACGGGCCCAGGACTCGTTCTCGTTCTCGGTCTCGGTCTCGGTCTCGGACTCCTGGAATGTAAATCAAGGCGGGCGCACATTTCAGGCAAGGAGGGAGTTTGGCCAAAACCAAATCTGAAACCATTTCTCTCCCTCTCTCTCTCTGTCTCTGGCTTTAACTTTTAGCCGGGGAAAAGTTTTAATGGAAAACGCTCGAAATTAAGTGATCAATTAACATTAATTGCCGAATGCAGGGCAGGAAACTTCATAAAAACGTCGGGTCGTTCTAGTCCTAGGTGATTAGATTAAAGACAAAGGATTGACCCTTTGGAAATCAAAAGTTTCCCATCCCTTCCCCTTGCCTGAAAACATAACACTAAACCCAACGATGAGCGTTACGATCTTCCCGGTGCTCTGCATTCTCGGTTCCCTGCTAAATTGCCAATTAAGATTTTTAACGATACTATGCCCGGCGACCGGCAACTGGCGAGCGGAAAACTTGAAATTAGTAAGTCATTAAAGTGAGCGTCCATCCAGGCAAAAAAGGAGCCAGCAGCCAGCAGCAAGCAGCAGCAGTCCTTTGCTTCTTAAAGACCCCAAAAGGTGCGACGGGGCGTGGCTGTTGTGGGAGACACAGCAGCTGACAGGCTGACGTTTGGGTAACTAATAGGCCTTATTTGCATGTTAATTGCTCTCGACTAAGTCAGCACCACCAGGAGCAGCAGGAGCGGCAGCATCAGGACAGACAGCAGCAGCATCAGGAGCATCAGCGAGGGTAAACGACAGCATAAAAGTATTATAATAACAGTAGCAACAATTTTCCGGGCAACAAGAAAGCAGCAACAAGAATAATGAGCGGCAGTGCTGCCAGCAACCCATTTAAAAAACAGCAAAGATCGAGCATTAAAAAAAGGGGAAAAGAATTACACAAAGGGGGAAAACTCTTTTTTGGGGAAACTTTATTTTTAGACCACGTTTTGGTAGTTTTTTTTTGGAGCTATTTTTATTAACTTGTGTTATTTATGTGAATTTTATAGATTGATTATGGAAAAGATAAGTTAAGAGAAATTTTGAAACCTAATTCTTAATTCTTATTTACCTGATTTTCTATTCAAAGAACTGAACTTGTTATAATTTGTGTCTCTTTAAATTAGAATATAATTATTTTAAAATACATTTTCCCTTTGAATAAATCATTTGAAATGAACAACAAAATCCAACAATTGAAGTAAGCAAACAACCTCCGGTAAACAGACAATTTGTCAGCTCTGATGAACCAAGAAAATATATATATAAATATCAAGGAAATCCCCTCGTAGACGTAGCACTCTGGGCGCTAAAAACAAACTCACGTTTTGCATTAATTTTCAGCAACCAGCAGCCGCTGAAAAGTAGGCAACACTCCTCTAATGAACCCATTAAATTTAGCAGCCATATGAAATTATGCCGCCATTTTGGCAGCCACAACCACATTGTAACCCAACATTGTGGAAATGTGAATATATGCAAATAAATCGCTGGCTGACACATTCCCTGATTTTGCCCATAATTGTTTGTATATTCGTACTTCGTTTTCCGCACTCTCACAGGACACACGCTGCGCAGTGCTCACAGGGAGCCAGAACCCGCAAACTATTTGCCTAATGACAAACATAAAGCAGC
Source organism: Drosophila mayri (assembly GCA_008042485.1). NCBI lineage: Eukaryota > Metazoa > Arthropoda > Insecta > Diptera > Drosophilidae > Drosophila > Drosophila mayri. The sequence continues at coordinate 8,507 of VNJN01002138.1, read as the reverse complement.
AGGCAACATTTCGCGCACAAAATGCAAATAAATAAATACTACTTCTTCTTTGTTTTTTTGCCATTTATTTTAATTTCGTTTTTTGGAATCTGCATATATGCATGCATGGCTATTGCGGTTGGAAAAATAGCGAATGTGCGGGAATATATAACAATTTCTCTAACTAACGCCATCGGCAGGCAGCAAAAAACAACTCAAACTTCACCGGGAATTATATTATATGCTGAAATTATGCAAAACTCCTGCGGATAACTGAAGCCTAAAGCCGGCTTTTTGTAACAAAACCTACGAAAAATAAAACTAAAGATAAATAGTGGCCACTAACTTTTAATTTAAAAAGCTGAAAATAAAATTACTGGGAAATTGAAATATATATTTTTTACATTTGTTTACATCATAAGATGTCTTGGGTTTTATTGCTTAATCGGATCACCTCTTTAATTAATTATTTATGCAAAATACTTTATAGCATTTAGGAAAAGTCCTGAAAATTCATTCTAAAAATGCGATACTAAGCTTCATTAAATTATAACAAAATCCACAAATACTTTAATGTTTTACGATTTAATTAAACATTATTATAATGCTGAGAGACCCTTTATCTAATTATATACATTAGAGAAACTGAACGGAAACTCATGCAATTATAGCAACCGCACAAAAAAACACAAAGCAAATTAATTGAGCTGAAAATGCTAACCATTTTGTTAAATCGATCAAAGTTAATTGAAGTCAGGTCGCCGCCATTTGCATGTCATACATATTTAACCGAAACAGAAACGGAAAATAAAAACACTCAGCATAACCGAGTGCAACAGCAGTGAAAATTAGCATAAACACGCAACATGCAGCCGGGGGCGACGGAGACTAATCATAAAATTACCTTCGTGTTCGTGTTCCCCTGCAATTTGCGCATAGTTATGGAAATGTACGATTAACCGCTAACAAAGACAGTTTGAGAAAAGTATGGAAAACAGCCATAAAACTCGAAAATCAAGCACATAATTCCAGCCCCAATTTGTGGCACACGCAACACGGCAAGAAAACAATTGCAAAACTCCCAAGTTTGTAGGAATAATACCACTGCATCGACGCTTCAACACATCATATAAATAAAGCATTAATTTTCAATGAAAGCGTGGAACCCTTTGCCACGTGCCAGCTAAAGAAAATATAGGATATGCTGTTAAGGATCGACTGTTAGATAATCGGTAGTTTAAATATTATATATTTAATGTTGGGAAGGATTAGATTAGTTTAGTTACAGCTTTAGAGGAACTCAAAATCTCTAAATAAAATTTAGAAATTTAAACTCTGACTTTTATAATTTAATCAGATTCACAAGGAGTGCTGCTTCCCGTATCCCATATACCCTCTTCATATCCAGCTCTCTTACTCCATATAAAAACCAGGAACGAACCCAAATCACATGCAATAAAAAGTGTAATTTGTATAGTAAATATGTAAGTGAGGTGTGAAAGCCATAAAATCGCCGCCAGGGATGCCACGTGCGAGGTCAGGTAAGCAAACAAACACCTATATAGTACCTATGCTCTCACTCCTCGGCAGGAAGTCACATGCTTAGCGGAAGCTCAAGCTGCTAACTATGAAATAGTCGTAGTCGCAGGCAAGTTCATCCTTATCTTTACCGCAGGCCATGCCCATAAATTCACAAGTGCGCCCATTAACGCCGCCAGAGTCTGGCCGAAAGTCCTTAAAGCATAAAAGCCGCGTCCATAAATTTGCCTGCTAATACAATGTCGCCTCCTTGGCCAGCGCTCGAGTGCGAGCATAATGGCCTAAGTAAGCGGTTAACACTGGCGGAGAGAAAGCCCAAGGAAAACCCGTGGAAAACCCATGCCGGAGACAGCAGACCGGAGACAATGGCTTTTCTCCGACTCGCGGTCTCAGCCGCAACTGCGGAAGACTCCATTAAATTGTCAATTGTAAAAAGAGCCACAGCCAGCCGTGAAATGAAATTGAAACGAACCAAAAAAAAATAACGAAGAAGTCCAATATATATCCGCATATCGGGGGGCTGCGTAATTGAACTCTACAATTGTTGAATTTACTGCAATTTTATGTGGCTGCTGTGGACGCAAATTGTGTGCCGTTCGCTGATTGAAATAAATTGTAGCTTAATGCCCACGAGAATATTGAAAAACGCAAGGAAAAAAAAACAGAAAACTTTTCCCGATTTAATGGTTCTCTGATTGAATTACGTATACGCCGTGTGCGCGGGCATTTATCATAAAGCTGAGCCCCGGCCATAATTACAGGGATTCACACAGCCTGTGGCCACGTACTATAGTATATTCAATCAGTTGGAAAACTGCACACCTAAACAATCCCAAAGATTGAACAATTGAATCGCTGAACAACAATCGAGAGGGCCGAGAGTGCGAGAGGGTTACATGTAAACAATTGTGCACATAAATTAGCGTGTTATGTTAGTTTTTCGGGTAATCGCTTCTCGGTAACGCTTTGTTCTACCATTTCCCATTTTCCTCGAACATTTCCCCCCACCCCCCGTCCATTTTATTCTCCCATCGCTGGCATTCTATTCGGTTGCATGCCAACCGAGACTGGAGGGAGAGCTAGCTGCCATGTGCATGCGGCTGAATGCATTTGTTGTGAAGTGGAGTTCGCATCCGAATCGGACACCGATTGGGTATATCCCCCCGATTCCCCTTATTCCCTCAAATTTTTCGGGCTGGCTCAGCGGATGCCATAATGGTCGCATTATGAAACAAATGCAATGCAAAAGGTCATTATGCGAATCACGACTGAATTATGTCACATGGCTGTGGTTCCCGATAATCACGAATTGGCGGTTATTCATTCCCCAGGCAGGTTCTCTCTATTATTGTAAACATTTTCCCAGAGTCAGCAGGGAAAATGCTGGGTTATTTAGAGAAGCTTTGTTGAAAATCTAGGAAAATACTAATGGCAAATGCGAAATATGTATATATATATTATAGAGATATCCTTTCCCTTTTATTAAATGTGCCAAAAGGTTGCTTAGCCATCTATGATTTCTTCATTTGGCTTTCATCTTAATCCAGCAGCATTACTTTTAGTTTTTCCCATTCTGAGCAACAATTTGTGGCCCCTTTTTTGTGGCAGCTGGAAAAGCGCACGTTTCTTTACTTGTTTTTTTCTTGTTTTAATTAAAAATGTGCTCTGGCAGGCAGCAGGCTCTCTGCTTTTGTGCGCTGGCAGGCAACTTCCGACTGGGATTAAAATCAATGTCCTGTTCTGTGTCGCTCTGTGACTTTCGCCCTGCCCCACCCCCCTCCCGGCATTGCACGCACATCCTTCAAGGCTGAACGGCTGAAGGGCTGATGTCTCTCGATGTCCTGAAGGCTGAGGTTGAGGCTGTTGAGGCTGTCGAGGCTGCTGCAGCCTCAGCTCAGGGAGGAGACAATAAATTTCATATTGCCATAGGACATAAAAGGGCGTGTATAATATGCAAACACAATCAACGCGTCAGGACAGTTGCACGCCGAGGGGGGGAAGGAGGAAAAGGATAAGGGGTAACGGGTCGCCATGAAAGGATCCCCCGCCCACACGCACTCACATAACAATTCAAGTGAAGCACACACATACGCAAATAAATGTAAGCTAAACTTTGAAGTGCCAGGCAGGCACATATTGCATATGTAATAGTTGGAGTGTGCGTGTGTATCCTGCCAGTGCGAGTGTGTGTGTGTGTGTGCATAAAGCAAAGCAATATAAAAGGAAATAAACCGGCGACAGCGCTGCCAGCTCCACAAACTAAACGAACAAAAAGGAAAAAAGGAAGTGAGAGGAAAGAGAAAGAAAGGAAAGAGGAAAAATATAAAAAGAAAGCTAAAAGGAAGAAAAATATGAAGAGCAAAAAACTTTTTTATGTGGAGACGTGCAGAAATTTTTAATTTGCGGTTTGCCAGTGCTGAATCTGAAGCTGAAACTAAAGCGGAGCCATAACCCCGACTATATATATATATACATATATATATATATATATATGTATAGTGCCGCTCCGACTGCTCTGCGGATGTCAGTCGAGCACGCCGCTTATTATGATTTACATATTTTCTATGCGGCTTTGCCGGCATAGCGCCCAAAGTTTTGAGCTTCCAGTTTCCAGCTCAGACAGAGCACATTTTGTAATTAAAGTTCACGAGGTCAACATGGCATTCAACATCTACATTCGATGAAGGACTAGAGCCAAAGCCAGAGCCAGAGCCAGCGCCACAGCCAGAGTCAGAGCCTTCAAGTCGCATTGTTGCTCGCTAGCCATTTTTATTGCATACACTCAGGCGCGCCAAGGAGAGCGAGGAGCTGGGAGGATGATGAAGAGCAGGCCAGGGGAGTGGCAGCCGAAGGACCCTCACCAAGAGCAAACGAGTTAAGTGCGCTCTAAAATATGTGCCAGTACAGGGGAAATATTTATTTAATTATTTATAAAAGCTACGAGTGGAAATTATATTTATTGAAGATTTTATTTATTAAATAATGACAACAATACGAGAAGAATCAGTTAAAAAAGGGATTTATTTATTATTCAGTAAAATCTATAAAAAAAAAAATAGAAAATAGTTTTAAAATATTTAAAAATAATTATTTAAAATCTTAAATATGGCAATAAAATATTATTTATTTTCAAATTACAGCCTTTTAGAGGTTTATATTTATTTGAAGCAGCTTTTAAATACAAATATTATTTAAATTAACTACAAAATATTATTAAATACCTTTTTATTCCATATTTCCTCTCAGTGCCTTTGTTTAAAATGCGTTCACGCGCAGTACTTCAGACACGACCGAAGGAGAAGCCGCGGGAATTGTGGGCCAGCGGAAAGAAGTCTGAACCCAACAATGTGAAGTCCGCTTCCTGATCTGTTCTCTCCTCCTTCCCTTCCTTTCTCCTTTTGCCCCTTTCAACACTTCCCCCTTTTCCCTCGTCTCGTTTCCGTACCGTGATGTCTGTCATTTGCATATTTAAATTGCAGCCAAGCAGATTGTCATCAGCGCGTTTAAAACGTTGATAAATGTGAGCCATAATTTTATGTTGCACGCATTCGCACACTCATTGCCACACACACACACACACATACAGGGACACACAGGGACGTGCAGCGAACAGCATTTTAAATGCTCAACACGGCGTATGAGTAACTTGCGGCCTGGCACACGAGCATCTTATGATTAATAAAGTTTTTCGATTTATTTCCGACACGCTGCCAGAGCGAGGCTCTACCACGTTTAGCCAAAGAGTTTAATCAGCTGTCGGCGATGCGGAAAGGATGTCAGGAATAGCAAATGAAACGATTAGAGATTAAATCAAATGAGCATAAAGAATAGCTTCGGGGATGGGGTTGCGGCTGCAAAGCCGAGAATTCTGTGAATTGAAATGCAGATAAGTTGCTTATTTAATTAGCTGTGAGATTTATGGGATATTAAATATTTAAACTACCGAAAAGGAGCTCTAATAATTGCTGTTGCATTTCATTTGCCCAAAATGTTATCTCATTTGACTCTTTCAATTAGCTTCAAATTGGGTTTAAATTAAGGTAAATACCAGCAATTAAATTCTAGCAATTCTCTGCCGGTAAATATTTTCAAAAATCAATCCCAGCGAGTAAATAATTTAATTTCTCAACTTAACTGAGTCAGCAGTTCTTCTTCGAGTGAAGTGGCATCCAGTCTCTGCAAAGGTACTGCAATTCCGGCCACTTTGGCAACTCATTCATCTCCCTTTCTAATAGAGTCTCAATGTATTTGGAGAGTGTATAGTTTGGCCCGGACCACCAACTATCCGGCACATTTAGTTATGGTTTATTATCCCTGCTCCTCGCAGGAGCCACAACTCCTCGGGACTCGCCGGAGAGTCCTGGCAAACAGCGCTGGCCAGGGCAAACACTGGCCGGACTCTCAAATGGAGAAGTCCATGGAGTTAGGGGGAGCAAACACGGTTGCCAGCGCAGCTTGAGTAGCAGTCAGCAAACAGACCAGCACATCCCCACACACACACACCCGGAACACACACCCCTCCTTAGTCAGTATTCCGCCCCCAACACTCCCCCTGCTGCATCATTCACAATTTGTTTCAATTTTAAATGCCTCGAAAGGGGAGGGCTGGGGCGGGGCGTGTAGTTTTAGCGGGCAGCGTGTGTGTGTGTGTGGTGCCCTTGGCTGGTTGCGCATTTCAGTTTCAGTTTGAGTTTCAGTTTGAGCGCGCTCTCAAAAATTATCACAGAGAATGTTTCAGCGCCGCTGTCGAGTGCGAAAAGGTTGGCCCCGCACTTAACCAATGTCAACGGCAGTGCATAGAGGTCACTGCAAGAAAAGTTCTATAAAAATAGCAACGAAATAAAATGTAAAGAAATATTTTAGATCTTGAATAAGAAAATCATTAAAAATTAAACAATCCTTTAAGAGTATATCAATGCAAAATATATATTCTTAAAACTAAACTTTATTGAAAACTTAGCTGAATCTAGCTTGGAATTAATGATAATTTTGTTCTTTACAGATTATGTTTTCCGTTCTTAGAAGCTCCCTTTTTTCCTTCAGTGCTTACCCAGCTTTAGCTTAGACTTCCCCTTGGCTTTCCCTATCCCCAGCCGCGTGTCAACGGAAGGAAGCAAGAAATAGCAGAAGCAGCAGCTGAAGCTGAGTCGCTGTGGCGCTGAGACGATTCGTTGTCGCCCGGCATAAGCGTATTTGCTGAAAACGTAACGCTTGTTAAAACAGATAAGGACGCACAGGATATATCCACTCGACGGCGGCCACATAGATACACGAAGTCTCAGAATCGTGGCAATCGCTACCCAGCAACCCCGTCAGCGACCGAGTAGAGCAGAGCAGCGCGGCGGCCATGATAAATGACATGTTTCATTTGACATTTTAACAAAGTGTTGAATTTTTGCTGCTTACTGCCAGGCAGCCAGCACAAGCTCGTTGCTGGAACATGAAAAAGTGAAGTGAAGCGAGTGGCTTGGGGGATCTTGGCACGTTTTTTGCGTACAGTATATGTATTCTCTCTCGCTCTCCCGCCAGTTCCGCGTGAATCGTTTGCAAGTGTTAAATAAACCCAACCACCAAGAAGCCGCCACCTCCCACGCAAACAGGATACATATACTCCCATTCACACTGCCACACACACCTCTCGCCTTCCCCTCTCTGGCAACAGTATAATTTTTCAATCATGTTTGAGTGCTCTGGGCGGAGCTGGAAAACTCCGCTCAAACAGTGCGTTCCGTAAGTACTTTCGCCCCAAGTTCCTGCTCGCATTGATCTGGCAACCGTCAAACAATTTGGAAAACAATTCCTTTTACAGCCAGCCGGGATTGGGGATGACATATGGGATTGCTTTGGTAAAATTTTAATCGAATGGGTTGTGTTTTTCACACGAGAGGCGAGATTATAAAGCGTTTCCGGTGTGCTTGACATGGTAACTTTTCTTGTATTTTAACAGAAATTTCCCATTAATTTGAATTGATTTGAAGTGTGAAAGAAAATAGGTTAAATTTATTCAAAGTATGATTCAAGATATAAATTTAAATATTTTTAAAAAGACACCAAGATGTATGCTCTGAGATTTCTAGCTGAAACATTATAAGAAATGTTTAATAAATTTCTTTAATCTATTAAAATATATCCGTAAGTTTTAAACCTTTTAAAATAAGCAATGATATTTCCTTTATTTAAAAAATACTTTATTAGGGACCCTTTTGAATTTGTTTTATTTTCTTATCAATCAAGAAAGCCATTTACTTTTAGTGTGCTCCTTTTTCACATGACTTTAATTGTCACAAAAGTAATGAAAAAATATCCAGAGACTCGGAGTAAAAATGTTTGAATTATTGAGCCTGTGAAATTCGCACAGCTCACCATTTCGGGTGTCCCCTGGCCGATAAAAAATGCTGCGGAAAAGACTGCGAAAAAAAAGAGAATGCCACCCGACACCTTTTCCCAAGGGCCGACCGGTGGGTGGTGGCCCATTTAATGCACTTCAAATTGACAAGTAAAACCGCAAACATTTGCTGACCCGCAAAACGGGCCAAAAGCGCAAAAGGAAAACTCGAAATGTGAAAAACGGTCGGACCAATAAACCAGAAAAAAGTGCTCATAAAGGGCACAGGAAAAACACATACATCGCATAAAGAGGACCGGCTACAGTTTAACTGTGCCAATCCACATACCCATCCTGGGACGCACACACTCCTGCATTTGCATTTAAATGTGTGTGGATGCAAAAAAAAAAACAGAGAACGCACAGGAAAAACTAAAACAAAAAGCCCAAACAAAGGGCCCAAAAATATTTTTGAAATGGCAAACAAAAAGTGCAAACATTTAAGCGCCCAGCCGCGACTGGAACTGAGTCGAAGCCGAAATGCTGCCAACTCACTAAAATGTTGAATGATGAAAATAAAAAGTGTAAACTCCGAGAGGAGGAACAAAAAGCCACACAAAAATGAAGAAATGTAGGGCGGACAAGGCACGCACAAGGGCGTGGC
>VNJN01002130.1:0-10930 GCA_008042485.1 Drosophila mayri | reverse complement strand
CGACACGTTGCTGGGTTAAAATCCGGACGTGGACGCGGGCGGCGGCTGCGGGACCCATCCCAGCCGTCTTTGCCCAGTCTCAGGATGCGCCGCAGGGATTAGCCTTGGGCGCCACCGCTGGCAGATTGCGAGTCAAGGGGAACATATTTTAGAGGAGGGCGTCGGCCACCGTTGGGATACCACGGTGCAGCCGACGGGCCGCGGCAGCTCGGGCACGCCGGCACCACGGTCGTAGGTCAGGGTTGCGGGCGCGGGAGCAGGCTGCTGGGTCACCCCGAGCCCCAGCTCCAGTCTCTAGTGGAAGGGTCCGGCCGCTGGGAAACTCCGGGGCCGGTAGCGGAATCCCGCCCAGCGTGGGCAAATAAAAATCTGGCAGTTAGAGTCCGAAAACCCACCCTTAAAATACTGGAAAACCTCGGCCTCCTCCATTTCTTGGCGTTTCCAATAAATAAATTTAACTGGAAGGAACTCTGGGCCGCTGAGTTCATATCTCGGCCGTAGTGCATCCTTACAGTTTGGCGCCCGTAAACAGGGACCGTCAGGAAATGGGGAGATGTAGGAGCCCTTACTAAGGTGGATTAAAGCCCCACCAGCCGAACGAGATTTTAACGGTGCGTACATGTACATATATATACATACATATATGCACATGCAAACGACCAAAAACTGCCAGAAAATTCCATTATTAGCGACGCACATGCAGCCGCCGTAACGGCACCTTGTTTTTTCGGGTAGCTAAGAAGAGAAGGGGAAAGAAAAAACGCAATAAGAATATTCCATTCAAGTCAAGAAAAATACAGTCTCGGCAAAACAGGCCGCAATTTGGGCGTCATAGTCAATAAGAAGAGTTACAAAATCGCTGCCGACGCCGACGTCGGCAGAGCAGAGAAAAAACGTCGCTGCACGTGCAGATCACGAGACGCGGTCATACATACATACAGACATATATACATATATACACATATCTGCATACACGAGTACTAATTTTCGCTCTTGGTTGCGCCGCCATCAGGGCGGGGACCAACTTATATAGTGGCCCTTTTGATGTAGCAAAGACACTCAGAAAATATTCTTCGTCGAATACACATCGTGAAAATTAAAATCCAAACCAGCGAATCCTGACCAATTAATAAAATCCTGCGGGAAATAAAACAACAAGTCCTTCGGCTACAAGGATATCCAGATCCTGCGCGCATAAAAATTTAATAAATAAATAATAAAATCCGGGCGTGGACGCGGGCGGCGGCTGCGGGACCCTTCCCAGCCGTCTTTGCCCAGTCTCAGGATGCGCCGCAGGGATTAGCCTTGGGCGCCACCGCTGGCAGATTGCGAGTCAAGGGGAACATATTTTAGAGGAGGGCGTCGGCCACCGCTGGGATACCACGGTGCAGCCGACGGGCCGCGGCAGCTCGGGCACGCCGGCACCACGGTCGTAGGTCAGGGTTGCGGGCGCGGGAGCAGGATGCTGGGTCACCCCGAGCCCCAGCTCCAGTCTCTAGTGGAAGGGTCCGGCCGCTGGGAAACTCCGGGGCCGGTAGCGGAATCCCGCCCAGCGTGGGCAAATAAAAATCTGGCAGTTAGAGTCGGAAAACCCACCCTTAAAATACTGGAAAACCTCGGCCTCCTCCATTTCTTGGCGTTTCCAATAAATAAATTTAGCTGGAAGGGACTCTGGGCCGCTGAGTTCATATCTCGGCCGTAGTGCATCCTTACACACTACATTGTTGGAGTGTTTCGTCTAACTTGACGTTAGAGACGATATCCTCTTTGGGAATCTGGCTTAATACCTCTGAGTTATTGGGGCACCATTTTCGGAGCTTGAATCCGGAAGGCAACAGTATTTTGTTTAATTCTTGTTGAATTTGGACGGCCTCTGGGATGCTGTCTGCTCCTGTGAGACAGTCATCTACGTCAAAATCATGTTTAAGTACGGACGATCCAAGAGGCAGATGATTCTTCTCGGACAGCTAATCCAAGCATTTGGTAGCCAGGAATGGCGCTGAAGTTGTACCATATGTGACAGTTTTAAGTCTATAAAACTTGAGATCGTCTGATGGTTTCTTCCACCATACGACTAATTTATGGAACTGGTGGTCAGGGTGCATCCACACCTGCCAATACATCTTCTTTATATCTGCAGTAAAGACATATCTGTGAGTGCGGAATCGTAGTAAACTTGCAATCAACTCGCTCTGCACAGTGGGTCCAGCGTATCATTCAACGATTTATTGCTTGTTGTTTTGCAGGATGCATCAAACACTACCCACAGTTTTGTGGTACTGCTTTCGGGCTTCAATACACAGTGATGTGGAATGAAGTAGTGATCCGACGATATGTGTGTGGGATGTACCAGTTTCATGTATCCAAGACGCTCATATTCTTCCATGAAATCTACATATCCTTTCCAGACTCTATCCTTTCGTCGCTCTAATGCCAAGAACCTGTTGGTTGCTGTTTTTTGAGATGCCCCCAGGGCTGAAGTTCCTTTAGAAAATGGAAGTTTAACAATGAACTTTCCATCTATTGCAACCTGTAGATTCGCTAGGAAGTGAGATTCGCAATGAGCTTCTATTGGAGATCGAGCCTTTTCTTTGGTGTCTAGATTTTCTAGTGTCCAAAAACGCTATAGCAGTGTGTCCACCTCCTCTTCTGTAGTTGCCGCAGCACAAAGCGCCGCTGAGTCGTGCTCAGCAGGAATTTTCCCGGCCACAATCCATCCAAGCTTTGTGTTCTGGAGAATTGGGCCACCCGGCTTCATCAGCATCTGATTTGGTAGAAGCAATGAGTAATAGTGTTCTGCCCCAATGAGCATGTCGATTTTTCCTGGCTTGTCAAAATTTGGATCAGCCAGGGTGACGTTGTTTGGGACTTGTAGATGTGAGGCAATTAATTCATGAGCTGGTTGATCAGCTATGATATGTGGCAGCACAAAAGTTTCTACTTCTTGAGCAAAGTCATTATGCATCGACTTCATGAGAACGTTTGCTCTAGCTCGACTGGTTTTTGGGTTGCCTCCAATGCCCTCAATGCGCAGTGATGCACCGTGGAGCTTTAATGACAGCTTGGAGGCCATTCGTTCAGAGATCAGATTAATTTGTGATCCTGAGTCTAGCAGGGCTCGAAATGTGGCCATCTGACCATTGCTTGCTTTGACCAATACCTTGACTGTGGCCAGCAAATTGTAACTTTTGTTACTTGCTGCACCTACAGAAGGTGATTGTGGCTCTGTTGCCGCACATGACGTAGTCTCCAAGTGCAGCAATGTATGGTGTTTTTTATCACATTTAAAACACGTACGGCCTCGGCAATCTTTCGCCTTGTGGTCACTGCTGAAACAGTTAACACACAATTTTTGTTTCTGAACCCAATTGACTCTTTCAGGTATGGTTTTGCTGCGGAAATGATCGCATTTGTATAGCCAATGAGTCCGTTTGCAGAAAGGACAGTTTGGATGTCTTCCAGCGCTTGCAGAAGTGCATGATGGGCTCTTCTGCTTCTTTCTTTGTAGTTGACTGCGTTTTCCTGTTCCCAGCATTCGGCTTCGCTGGTCCAGGAAGCTTAGCATTGTATCGAGACCTTGGAGTTCTCTTGACCCGTCTAACGATTGTTCGTAGAGGGCTCTATTTGCAAAATCCAGTTTTTGGCCATTATGATTGTATCCCAGCTGGATATATCAATGCCTAGTCCCTTTAATGATGCTAGAGACTCAATCAAACTTTGGGATGCTGATTCTGGGCAAATGCACATCTTCATTGCTTGGTTCATTTGTTTGTGCCCCCAAGACTCTTTGCACATCCCCTTCTAGTCGGGTGATTGCTCGAGGTTTGAACCATTGCATCGGTTATTATCGTTCTGTATCTGTCGTATGACTCACGACAGTCTACGCAAAACTTTAAATATTGTGCGGTTCTATATCCCGCTGGAAAATTTTTTTCATTATCCGCAAATCGATTCCATGCTTCATCGATTGCGGCCAACTTTGATTTATAATACGTTGGATTTTGCTTTCTTTCCGCAGAGTCTTTTTTAAAATTACGGATGAGCTTTGATATTTCTTGACTGATTTCTTCCTGCAAGGCTAACGCCTCTGTGACTGCTTCCTCCTCCTTATTAGACATATTGAAAATTGTTTTTTAGTTCCTGACCGTTGGGAGTGTTTTATTTGCTTTGACAGCTGGATTACGCTCCTATTCGCAACCGTCATGTGGTCGAAGGAAACAACAAATGGTCAATAGACTTGGGGGATTTCTAGAATTTAGAGTTCTAAAAAAGGATTTTGGTCAATGTGTGTGGTTGTGCCGATAGGTTCCCAAGAGTTACGGAACTTTATCGGTTGGTCTCACCAAGCTTAGGAATATTCCCAAGAGTTACGGAATCTTTCCTGTGCCTTTGACGTGTTCAGGACAATTTCCTGTGAGTCAAATCTTCACCAAAACTGTTTATTTAGTGGGTGAGAATAATTAAGGATAATTACAAGAGTTACGGATTTTCCTGTTGTCAAAATGTTTTTGAGGAAAATTTGAAAAATTCCCAAGAGTTACGGAATGTTTCGGGGTCACCGAAATGTTTTTTGGTGGGTGTGACAATTTAGGAAGATCCCAAGAGTTTTTTTTTCCTATTGATTAGGATTTAGGAAGATCCCAAGAGTTACGGATTCTTCCTTTTGATTGAAAATTAGGAAGATCCCAAGAGTTACGGATTCTTCCTAATGACTAACCTCGGGTTGACGTGTTCGTCGGGGCACCAAAATGTTTTTTGGTGGGTATGACAATTTAGGAAGATCCCAAGAGTTTTTTTTTCCTATTGATTAGGATTTAGGAAGATCCCAAGAGTTACGGATTCTTCCTTTTGATTGAAAATTAGGAAGATCCCAAGAGTTACGAATTCTTCCTAATGACTAACGTCGGGTTGACGTGTTCGTCAGGGTCACCAAAATGTTTGTATGTTGAGGCTTCGATGCCTGGCAAATAGTGCATAAACTATTGCCTGTAGTTGTCGCAACTAGCACTTGGAACCAGGTGGACGCTTCGAGTGAGTTTGGGTGCATGAAGACACGGCGATGGTGTCTGGGACATGAATAAAAGCTCTTGGCTGAGGTATAACTCTTACTGACTTTATTAATAAAACTTAACAGTATATATAGGTACAAAATGCTTATGGTAACAAATATCGTATAGCAAATAATGTGGGTTACTGTGAATGTGGGTTACTGTGTATGTGGGTTATTGTGTATGTGGGTTATTGTCAGCTGGAAGTGACCTGACACTTATTGCCCTATTTCACATTTCTCATGTCCGCAGGCTATTCATATTCGCTTGACATGGTAACTGATACTTTATTGGCGACAAATGCATGTTGCTGCGACTGAAGAAGTATTATGTAGTATTCTAAATATTATTGCTTATGAATAAACGCTGCTATGACTGAACATTTGATTTAAAAATATGTAAACAATACGTACATAGGAAGAATATCGACCTTTAAGTGATCTCGAAGGCATGGGCCCACCCAATACTTGGAGCGCTTCTTATTTGGTTGTAAATCTTCCTTATCTATTACGACAATGAATACTGTCATGGCAATAGTAGTTTTTATTTTCTTTTTCATTTTTTATTGACATTTTTAAAATATTTGAAACAAGCATGTTTGCCCGCATCATTTGCCGGCCAAAAATGCCAAACAGATGGTAAAATTAGCGGTCACTCTTGAAAAGCTAAAACATTTGTTCCGCTTCGAAACTTTTTACTGTCTAGATACTATGCATAATGTCTAACATGATTGAAGCTAATTTAATGTGATTAAAACTAATATTACACACAGTAAAAAAAAGCAGCAACCCAAAAATGTTGTCAAAATTATCCAATCCTTTTTTTTCCTAATTAATGGAGCAATGCATACCAGTTTTTATTTTATCGCTGCCTATTTAAAAAAAAAATTTTTCAGACTTTTTTCAATTTTCTGACTTTTCTTAAATATGGCAACTTAAAGAAAAAAATGTATATTAAGTATGAAAATGCGTATACTCAAGAAATAATATTTTTTACCAAAAGTATATTTAATTTGTTATATTATTCTATTTATTATTCCCTTGCAGGGTATTGTAATTTCAGTCAGAAGTTTGCAACGCAGTAAACATCTCCAACCCTATAAAGTATATATATTCTTGACATATTCCATAGGAACAATCAGGAAAATAAAAGAAAACCCCAAGACTTTTTCAGTTTTCAACATATTTTCATTAATGTTGAGATTTAGCCGTTTTATATTATTTCTGAATTTCGGTTTTAATTTCATGAAAATCGGCCGACTATATCCTATAGCTTCCATAGAAACAATCAGGAAAAAAAAAACAATAACTGTCAGTTTTCAACATATGTTCAACAAAATTGAGATTTAGCCGTTTTATATTATTCCTGATTTTTATACCCTTGCAGGGTATAATAATTTTAGTCAAAAGTTTGCAACGCAGTGAAGGAGACATGTCTATCCGACTATATTAATCAAATTTTATATTTGGACGCTTTTTATTTTTTTCAATTTAAATTTCATGAAAATCGGACAACTATATAATATAGCTGCCATAGGAACAATCAGGAAAATTTAAAAAAAAAAAACTATAATTTTCATCATGTTCTAGATTTGGCCACTAATTATTATTACAGAATTTGGGTGTTAATTTTTATTTTAATTTTGCAAGGGTATATAAACTTCGGTGAGCCGAAGTTAGCTTGCTTTCTTGTTTAAAATTATTTATGTTTTGAGCTCATTTTTTTTAGTACTTGGTGCCGTAACATCCCTTAAGAAATTGGTAACCTTTAATATTAAAGGATTGTATTCAGACAGTGAAACGTTTCGCTGTGGAAAATATGTTTAATCTTTTCAAGAGTGACCGCTGATTTTACTATCTGTTCGGCATTTTTGGCCGGCAAATGAAGCAGGCATGAAGGCTTACAATTTTTTTAAAATGTCGATAAATAAATAAAAAATAAAATAAAAACTATTATTGCTATGACAGTAATTATTGCCGTAATGGATGAGGAAGACTCACAACGAAATAGGAAGCGATCTATGTATTGGGTGAGCCCATACAGACAGATCAATTAAAGGGCGATATTCGTCTGTATTTATACGTATTGTTTACGAAGTTAAATTATTTTGTGTGAAGCTTGTTGGTCGCTTTATTATTTTACATGTTCCTACGTTCCTCCATTGTCGGAACTGTCTTTTTTTGGAACCACCTTTTCGATGGTTTCCAATATTTCTTCTGATAGAGATCATTTAGAAGTCTTGGGTGATTTTAATATCCCTGGGGCTATTTGGTCCTGAATAGCTCCTTTAACACACTTCAATTCTCAACATATCATGATTTTATTGCGGGCTTGTTTGACGTCTCGCTGTCTCAAGTCAACCTCTAACGCAACCTGAAGATCCCTATCATCCTACTTTCGACGTGACACTCGATGTTGGGGCTGTTATACAGAAAATATCTGATAGACCAGCCAAAAGAGTTTACTGCTTTCGCAAGTCTGACTTCGACCGGCTGAATAAATTTATTTCTGACTTTAACTGGTCTGATTTATAAATGTGCACTGACATGGCTGATGCCGTAGACATTTTTTACAATGCGATGAATTCATTCTTCTCGGACTGTGTCCCGTTATATTATCCCTCAATCTAAAATAAACCACCTTGGTTTACTAAAGAATTGAGTCGCTTAAAAAATGTAAAGTCAAGGCTGTACACGAAGTTTAGAAAAACCGGTTCTCGTTCTGACCTCTCTAATTATATATTGGCTCGGTCAAACTTCACCGAACTGAACGCACAGTGCTACAAAAATTATTTGACTCGTTGCAGGGCCCAATTTTCCCAGGATCCTAAACAGTTCTATAATTTTGTTAATACTAAACGTAAGGCTGTAACTCATCCTTCATCACTTTCGTTTGCAAACGCAACTGTGAAGGGCGATCAGGCAATTGCCGATCTTTTTGCCCAATTTTTTCAAACAACATACTCCACTTCCACTGACCTTAATCAGACTTATTCTTTTAGCTTGCCAAGATCGAACTTAATTTTCTATCCATGCTTAAACGAAAGCTCTCTCTCTCGTGTAAAGCCAGTTTATATGTCAGGTTCCGACGGAATACCGGGCTGTGTGCTTAAGTATTGTGCCAATGCCCTGTGCTCGCCCCTTCTTAAATTGTTTACCTTATCCTTAGAAACCTCGCACTTTTCCCTTATTTGGAAGGAATCATTCATTATTCCTCTCCACAAAAGAGCCGAACCTTCTGGAGCTTACTTCTTTTATTATAAGGGGTTTCCAGAATAACCTACAAACGGGTGTAATTTATACTGACTTCAGTAAAGCATATAATTCCGTTATTCATTCCCTTCTCCTCAGGAAACTCGACTTAATGGGATTTCAAATGGATCTTCTTAGGTGGATCTCTAGTTATCTGACTGGCAGGACGCAAAATGTCCTCTTTAAAAATTATTTATTAATATAATACAAGGACGTCGCTTACCAGTCTGATTTACAAACAGATCTTGATAGCTTCCAAACCTGGTGCCGCATAAACCTACTAAACTTAAATGGCTCTAAATCAGTGGTCGGCACTATCACAATCGCAATCCAAAATTGCATATGTGTGAGTGAGTAAAACGACTTCTATGTCAAGATCTGATAATATAACCACAAAATAATATAGCTAGAATTTGGTTTTCTATGTAAAATCAATAGCTATTAGTATAAAAATAGCTATTTTCCTCTAAAAGTGGCTAGATTTGGCGATCTGACAGCGCTGATGATTTGATCAGCAGTCTTCATACTGTCTGTGTGCTGGCAGCGCTGCTGGCAGGCACTTTCCTATGCACAAAAGATAGAGCCGTGTCGACCACTGCTCTAAATGTAAGCTAATGACATTCTCTCGTGTCATTCCCAAGCTTGCAATTTACACACTTAACTGCTGCTCTTTGGAAAGAATTAACTCAGTCGATGACATGGGCGTCCACCTGGATCCCAAACATGACTTTATCGATCATATTTCGTGCATGGTGAATAAAGCCAGGGGTATGCTGGGATTTATTAAACGGTGGTCGAAATAATTCGATGACCCCTATGTAACTAAAACTTTATATATTTCATTAGTTCGTGCTATCTTAGAATATGGATCTTGCGTTTGGAGCCCTCAGTATGGGGTCCACAGTAAACTGATTGAATCGGTTCAAAAAAACTTTTCGCTCTACGCGGTTTAAACAGAGATTACCCTCCTATTACAGTAGACTTCTCCTAATTAACCTACCCTCCTTAGCCAATCGTAGGACTATGCTTGGCATTGCTTTTATTTGTTGCATTTCCAGTCGGAATGGGCTGAAAGAGGCAATCGATAGATCGATTAGGTTTCTTAGGGTAGGGTCAGAAGGGGAAGTGAGGTAAGTCGGGAGCGAACCGGTGAAGATGGCGGGCAATTTAAGAGAAGTGGCTCTTGCCATTAGGCCGAGTGCTATTTAGTGCAAACGGAGCCGATAAAGGAGGCCTAAGATCCCCTGTATATACGGTTGTATGCATTTGCCGTCGTCGCGGGCCGCCTTCCAGGCCGCGCACCGCTCGCACATGCAACTACAATAAAAATAGTTATTAGTTTTATGTTAATTATTGGTGTTAAGATTACTTACTTGTTCAACTGTGTTTTGTCCTCCGCGTCTCCCACTTGTGCCACAGATTTTCAGATTTTCGAAACAGGAGCGCTGTAATTGAAGAGAATCGGCTTAGAAGAAGCTGGACTATTTGTTATTACCAGAACTCACCCCCCCTGTTATTTCTTTTGGAGTTCCAGTAAGGATAATCGATTAAATAAGGGAGTCATCAGTGCCCGGTCGTGGCGCGTTTGCTTTAGTGGAGAGCCGCTTCTTCTCCGCTGCCGCAGTCTCGGTGCGAGTGCATCTCGGGTTATGTTTCGCCAGGGCAGATCGAGTTAGGAAACATTACAAAGTGATGTTAGACATAAGCCAAACTGATATTTTTATAACTTATTAAAATTTGTACAACATGAATTCTGAGTAAAGTATTTACCTGGGGGAGACGAGCCGTTCGCCAGGCCGCCTGGAGTAGGCCCCGGACCGCCGAAAATGGGTGGTGCCCCTTGATGAAACGGAGGCACTACAGGATGGGTGGGTGCCTCGTGACGATTCCATCGAAGCCACCAATTGCCAATTGTATTTATGCGTAAAGTTGTATGTGAGATACATATATATATTTCGGTATCGATTGTGCGGACTGTGGGCATCGGGTCGAACCAACCATGAGGGTCTGAGCTAGCCCGGCGTTGCCCAGAAAGATGCAGTTCCGTAACATATCCATTACCTTATTCACGGTGACGTGGAAGGTACTGACTTGTTAGGTCAGCTCACGTTCCGAGTAGAAATACTAGATCGTTTATTTCGCTAGTTTTGCGCCATTGCAGAACCTTTTATGAACTGCATGAACCCTTCAGAGTACTGTGTGCAAGTTATAATGATTTGTATTCGGTAATATTACATGTTGATAGTCTTCCTAAACACATTAATCCTGACTCACTTAGAACGCATACATGCAAACACTCAGGCAGCTCGCCGGTAGTTCATTTCCTCGTATTCTTATATATATTTTCCATCGCGTCTATTAATACCTAACCCTAACAGGCACGTGCCTGGTCTCACAATTGCCAGTTGAGTGTACTGACCGTAGTACATTAACGTCCATAATTATATAACAATAATATACATTCTTACCACTATCTTTTGTTTATTTCATAGTTCGTAAATCTGCACCAAATTCCTATGATGTTTTTGAAAATGTAACGGATTTACGGAACTGTAGAAAGCTGAGCGAGGGGGATATGGTCGAGAACAGTCTGTTATTTTAAATTTGCCATTCTTTTTCGATCCCCCCCCC
>VNJN01002124.1:0-25815 GCA_008042485.1 Drosophila mayri | reverse complement strand
CTATATCCTATAGCTTCCATAGGAACAATCAGGAAAAAAAATCATAACTTTGTCAGTTTTCAACATATTTTTATCAAAGTTGAGATTTAGCCGTTTCATATTATTCCTGAACTTCGCTTTTAATTTCATGAAAATCGGCCGACTATATCCTATAGCTTCCATAGGAACAATCAGGAAAAAAAATTATAACTTTGTCAGTTTTCAACATATTTTCATCAAAGTTGAGCTTTAGACGTTTTATATTATTCCTGAATTTCGGTTTTAATTTCATAAAAATCGGCCGACTATATCCTATAGCTCTCATAGGAACAATCAGGAAAATAAAAGAAAACCCTATAATTTTGTCAGTTTTCAACATATTTTCATCAAAGTTGAGATTTAGCCGTTTTATATTATTCCTGAATTTTGGTTTCCATTTCATGAAAATCGGCCCACCATATCCTATAGCTTCCATAGGAACAATCAGGAAAAAAAAATCATAACTTTGTCAGTTTTCAACATATTTTTATCAAAGTTGAGATTTAGCCGTTTCATATTATTCCTGAATTTCGGTTTTAATTTCATGAAAATCGGCCGACTATATCCTATAGCTTCCATAGGAACAATCAGGAAAATAAAAGAAAACCCCATAATTTTAACTAAAACTATATCCTATAGCTTCCATAGGAACTATCAGGAAAATAAAAGAAAACCCCATAATTTTAACTAAAACTGTATCCTATAGCTTCCATAGGAACAATCAGGAAAAAAAATTATAACTTTGTCAGTTTTCAACATATTTTCATCAAAGTTGAGCTTTAGACGTTTTATATTATTCCTGAATTTCGGTTTTAATTTCATAAAAATCGGCCGACTATATCCTATAGCTCTCATAGGAACAATCAGGAAAATAAAAGAAAACCCTATAATTTTGTCAGTTTTCAACATATTTTCATCAAAGTTAAGATTTAGCCGTTTTATACTATTCCTGAATTTTGGTTTCCATTTCGGTCCACCATATCCTATAGCTTCCATAGGAACAATCAGGAAAAAAAATCATAACTTTGTCAGTTTTCAACATATTTTTATCAAAGTTGAGATTTAGCCGTTTTATATTATTCCTGAATTTTGGTTTCCATTTCATGAAAATCGGCCCACCATATCCTATAGCTTCCATAGGAACAATCAGGAAAAAAAATACTAACTTTGTCAGTTTTCAACATACACTAGTCGGCATATATATTTTGACATAGCAATGCTTCATTTTCTTTTTCAATTATTTCTTTATTTAAAGGGAAACAATTAGTGATTTAATTTTTAATAGATATTAGTAGTGTATTACTACCAAAATACACAATTTTAAGTTTTTTATAAATAGATTTTGTATTTTTTTTTTAATTTAAACTAAAATAAACTAAATTCCATAGGTGGCATATGTAATTTGACATATGTAGCTTTGTTTCGCAATTAAATATAATATATTGTTATGTAAATGCAATTTAAACAAAAAATTAATAAAAAATATATCCTCCTTTTGTGTCTATGACCTTTTGAAGGCGATTTCGAACGGAATCCACCAAGGTTTGGAGGTAGGTCAATTGAATCTTATTCCACTCCGTTGTGACCTCAGAAATGGTATCATCCTTTGCCCTGGATAGATCCGCGGATCTATTTCGCTTTATTATCGACCACACATTTTTAATAATATTTAGATCTGGACTTTGGGGTGGCCAATCTAGTGTTTCCACCCCTACTTCTCGCAAAAATGTCGTAATCATTTTTGCCTTGTGGCAAGGAGCGTTGTCCTGCTGGAGAACAAATGCTTCAAGGATCAATCTGTCGCCGCTGGAATATGAAAAATCGTTTAGGGTATGTAAATATTGACCTTGGTTCATAGAACCGTTAATGGGAACTAAGTCTCCCACACCATTATAGGAAACGCATCCCCAGAACATTACGCTCCCACCTTCATGGCTAATTTTTTGGCACAGGTGGTTTTTTTTACGATAATGTTTGTTTAATCGTATGTACGATTACGTATGTATGTACATCAGTGGTCGGCACTATCGCATATGCAATCCAAAATTGCATATGTGTGAGTGACTAAACCGACTTCTATGGCCAGATATGAAAATATAACTACTTAATAGTATAGCTAGCATTTGGTTTCCTATGCAAAACCAATAGCTATTACCATAAAAGTAGCTATTTTCAGCTAAAAAGTGGCTAGATTTAGCCAGAGCAAAAGCACGATGCTCAGCCGAAGGCAGTTGCCGAAGCCACACGAAGTCTTTACACTGTCTGTGTGCTGGCAGCGCTGCCGGGACACTTTCCTATTCCAAATAGATAGGGCCGTGCCGACCGCTGATGTACATATATGTAAACTGCAGCTTAGTCAGCTGCACAAGTAACCAATTCAAAACAAGTAATCTTCATTTCATACATAATGTAAACATTTGTTATGTATAAAGTGTAATGATCGTTTTGATTTAATTGGAGCCCTCTGCCTGGGCTGCTCTTGTGTATAAAGTAAAAAGCCAATACCTCCGCTATTTATGGCACGATCGCAATGAAATTTAGGCAATATGTGTATTTTGGTAAAATACATACAATTTTAAATATGATTTACACAACTTTATAAATTAGGGAGATATATGGTTTTTTCAAATAGCTCCACCAAAAAGGGGAACAGCAAAAATTTAAAACAAACTTGATCTGCGTGCAGACATAAGAAGTCTAAATCCCAAGTTTGGTGTCTCTAGCTTTTATAGTCTCTGAGATCTAGGCGTTCATACAGACAGACGGACGGACGAAAAGACGGACATGTCTATATCGACTCTTTTAGTGGTCCTAACCAATATTTAGGTAATTTTTGGGGGTCTACCTCGCCTCCTTCTGCCTGTTACAGAAAACCGCACTCACACAAAATTATAATACTTTGTACCTTTGGTACAGGGTATAAAAACAGTAAAGTACTAGTAATACTAGAAAGTATGCCCATGGCAGCTGGTTTTGTAACCCACTGTTTTGAAAAAGGGGTTTGCGGTGTCAAAAAATTCTGGAAAAGCAATAGTCAAAAATCAAAAAACCAAATTGATTCCATTAAAGGAAAGATGGATCCTCCCCCCAACGGTTTTTTTTTTTAATTTTTTCGGATTTGAGAGCGTTTTTTGATCTGCCTTTAAAAATCTGTAAAATCGGCCCCAAAATAATAATGGGGAAAAGGAATCCGTTGGGGGGAGCAAAAATTAATTAAGAATGCGTGTGCAAAATTTCAGCCCGATCGGTTCGGCAGTTTCCCAGAATTTTTTGACACCGACTGAGGAAGTTTCGAGAAAAACGCGTTCAAAGTTTGACATGCATTTATTCGTGTAAAAATTGGTATATTTCAGTGATTCTTTCGGAAAGTTTTCGTTTTTTTGTTATTGTTTATATAGAGTTATCAATTCCAGGCCCATATTCCAGTGTTCCGGATGAAATAGCGAGGTCCAAGGCATCTTTTTGTTCCTGTCTTCGTCGGATCCGTTCCTCTTTACTCGTGATGGCAGCTTGCTTTTCAGCCCGTTTGACGCGTTGGGCGTCTTGATTCTTCTGATACTTGTGAGCACTTGGGCCTAGAGGTATATGTCGTCTAGAATCACAAGCAGAGCGTATGTTCCTTCATTGAATTGGCATGCAGCAATATGAGCTGCCAGTTCAACAATTGTTGCACTGCTACTAATTTTTTTTTGAGCGATTTTCCATATAAGGTGATTCAAACTTTTGTTGGCATTTTGCGTAAACCCTCCAAGACAACGTTGTAGAAGCTCCTCGTTGCTCAATTCTTCATAAATTGGTTTTATGTGTTGCAATACGATATCCGGGAGTGGTTTGTAACTGTGGCTGACGCCTGAGTTGAAACGCTAAAAAAATTATATCCGTTATTTTTGATCGGAACAACTTGAAATTGAAACACAATACTTTTGAAATGTTGTACTATCGAATAAAAATAAAAAAAATTTTTTTCGATTTTTGACCCGCATAAGCGTACGCATAGGGCGTACGAGACAAAAATGCTAGGCAGCCACGCCACACTGTGGTCCAGCGGACCACTTTTCTTGGCCAATATTAATAACTCCGTTAATTTAAAAGGTATCAACCTGAAACTTTACCATTCGTATTTTGATAATTATAGGATACTGTATTGAAATTATGCGGATCAGAAAACTATATCCTATAGCTTGCATATAAACAAAAAAAAATTTTTTTTAGATACATTTATAAAACTTTATTTGTTTTAACTATATTTTAAAAATTTTATCAAAAGCGGATAACGAATACCTATAGTTTTCATAGGAAAACTAAGAATATAGTGCCAATTTTGCCTATAATTGCATGGAAAATTGATTATAAAATCATTAAATTATTTTACATTTTGTTTTTACATTGTATCATATCTAGTTGACTATACTCTATAGTTTTTAGAGGATTTTTATATGTTTGCATTAGTTTTAGCACATTTTTAATGATTTTAAGATGCAATTTTCATACAAATAAGGGTAATCTTTAAATCAAAATTTTAAGAAATGTGGTCAAATGTGGCATTATTACTATATGCATTTGAAAGAGAATTAAATACTCTACAACATATACTAGGTCTCAAGGTGGGACTCACTAGATTTACCTTTCCAAACAGAGGTTATAAAAAAAAATACATATTTTGGAAGACATAATGATTTTGTAATTTGACATTAAAATATAACAACTGAGGTCGTTTCAAATTTTAAAAGAAGTAATTCAAATATTTTAGAATATATTTCAGCAAAAAGAAATATAGTTATAGTATAGTTTTGAATGTTTTTCCGAGTTTTCATAATTTTAAAATAGTGCTTTTTACACACTTCAACTCTGCCCATTTTCTTGTGAACAAACAGCTGACTTTAACAGCTCCGTGCGCGAAAGCGGCGTCACCTATGAAAAATTGGAAAATGCCAGGTAGATGGTCACTCAATTTCCAATCGATCGATCAAAATTAATTAATTTAAACAACTTTTAAACAAGAAAGGAAGCTAACTTTGGCTCACCGAAGTTTATATACCCTTGAAGAATTAAAACAAAAAATTTAAACCCAACTTCTGGAATAATAATTAATTGCCAAATCTCAAATGAGATGAAAATGGTTGAAACACGGCTAAGTTATGGTTCTTTTTATACCCGCTACCCATAGGGTAGAAGGGTATTATAACTTTGTGCCGGCAGGAAATGTATGTAACACGTAGAAGGAGGCATCTCCGACCCTATGAAGTATATATATTCTTGATCAGCATCAACAGCCGAGACGATCTAGCCATGTCCGAAAATTGTGATCAGATAAAAATTGTCGAATTTATTAAAGAAATAATTTTGTATGGCCACAAACGGCTGCTGCAGCATGCTTCATTTGGCTGACCAATTAGACTAACTAAGAATTCTTATTAGTTCCTTATTGTGATCATATTAGAATCTTATAAGATATTCGAGAAGCAATTTTAATAAATGGTAATAATTATTAGCCCCTTTAATGCAATAATAACTCGTTTTTACACTCATAGATACACGTGTGTGTATTTTTGTAAGCATGTGATTATTACACTTGCATTTGCATTTGTCCGTATATTAACTATTTACTATGGGTAGCGGGTATCTCACAGTCGAGCTCCCTCGACTGTAGCTTTCTTACTTTTACTTCTTTATTTTTCTGAATGTTCCTATGGCAGATATAGGATATAGTCGAACGATTTTCATGAAATTAACATCAAAATTCTGAAATAACATAAGATGGCCAAATATTAAGTTTGGTTAAAATATCTTGAAAACTGACATAGTAATTTTTTTTTTCGTAAAATCTTCCGAACGTTCCTATGGCAACTATATGATATTGTCGGCCGATACGGCCCGTTCCGACATATGTAAGAGTGAGAGTACATAGAAGACTAACTGCAAAGTTTCATTTAGATAGCTTCAAAATTGAGGGACTAGTTCGCGTATAATCGGACAGACGAACAGACGGACATGGCTAGATCGACTCGGCTGTCGATCCTGATCAAGAATATATATACTTTATATGGTCGGAAATTTCTCCTTCACCGCGTTGCAAACTTCTGACTGAAATTATAATACCCTGCAAGGGTATAAAAATGACTTTTGGCCAACTAAAGTGGTCGACTGAACCATAGTGCAGTGGTCGGCACTATCGCAATTGCAATTCAAAATTGCATATGTGTGAGTGAGTGAACGACCTATGTCAAGATATAATAATATAACTATAAAATAATATAGCTAGCATTTGGTTTTCTATGCAAAATCAATAGCTATTTGTTTAAAAATAGCTATTTTCCACTAAAAGTGGCTAGATTTAGCCAGAGCAATGTGATCTGACAGCACTGATGCTTTGATCAGCAGTCTTCATACTGTCTGTGTGCTGGCAGCGTTGCCGGCAGACGCTTTCCTATGCCCATTAGATAGGCCCGTGCCGACCATTGTTTTATACCCTTGCAGGGTATTATAATTTCAGTCAGAAGTTTGCAACGCAGTGAAGGAGACATCTCCGACAATATTAAGCACATATGTATATATATTCTTGATCAGGATCAACAGCCGAGTCGATCTAGCCATATCCGTCTGTCCGTTTCTACGCAAACAAGTCCCTCAGTTTTAAAGCTATCATAATGGAACTTTGCAGTTAGACTTTTACATATATACTCTCACTCGTACATACCTATGTCGGAACGGGCCGGATCGGACGAATATATCAGATAGCTGCCATAGGAACGATCGGAAGATTTTTCGAACAAAAATTATAGCTAAATCAGTTTTCAAGATATTTGAACCAAATTTTGATATTTGGCCATCTTATATTATTTCAGAATTTTGGTTTTAATTTCATGAAAATCGGGCGACTATATCCTATAGCTTCCATAGGAACAATCAGGAAAATAAAAGATAATTGCATAACTTTGGCAGATTTTAAGATATATTCACCAAACTTGAAATTTGCTTATCTTATATTATTTTAGAATTCCAGTATTAATTTCACGAAAATCGGCCAACTATATCCTATAGCTGCCATAGGAACAATCAGGAAAAAACAATAACTTAGCTGATTTTCAAACCATTTTCATCAAGTTTGAGATTTGGCAACTAATTATTATTACAGAATTTCGGTGCTAATTTTTTGTTAAAATTCTGCGACGGTATATAAACTTCTGTGATCCGAACTTAGCTTCCTTTATTGTTAAGTTCATATTTCAAAAATTATAATTAATATTTAAGTAACTATAATAAGCATTATGGAAAATTTTTGTTCCTTTAATTAACAATTACATATGTTCCCAACCTCCCTTGCCTCTGACCACCAGATGTGAGCCGGAGCACAACTATAAAAAACACTTCTTTCTTCGGTCAGAGGTAAGGGTACGGCTTTACATAGCAGTCACTTGCTTTTTTAAATAAATAAATAAAAGAAAATTTGCCCTTAACACCTTGTGCAAACACAAAAATGAGGAAACTCATACAAAAATGAGCTCTCAATCGTGTTGATTACGCTCACCAATACTCATTTCATCACAAAGCAAAAATTCAGTGGGGTGAGTTTTCCGAAGTAGGCCGATGAGTTTTTGAAACCTGAAAACAGATTGAGCGAGCGAACCTGAGTTTTGATGAGTTTTTGATTCTGGTGTGACTTTTGAGAAATCTCGGAAATGCCCAGTGAGTCGAGTTGAGCTGAGCTAGTGAGCGAGTTGACTCGCTCATACCCTTCAGTACCAAAATTCCCGTCACGCCTATTTCCTCGTTGCATGTCCGAAAAACAAAAACAAATTGTATGGACAAAAGTCCGAACCGAAGTAGGCAAACAAAATTCGAACTGCATTCGGCTACCGCCGACGTCTCGCGAAGTTCGGAAAATATATTTTTTGTTGTTTTCGAAGCCATTTGGTTTTGTCTCGTTTCTCCTAATTCTCTTTTCATTTTCTTCTTCTGTTGTGATCACACGTGTTCGCGTGTTATGTAATTAAAGTTGCGTATAAATTCAAATATTATAAGGTAAGTAAAGTTATTTTTACTCAATTAATAAATTCCTTTGCAGAATTGATCTAAAGCCTTCAACCTAGACTGTTTGAATGCTAAACTCTTTAGGTTTGCGGAGTTTCTTTTCATTTCAGCAGGAATCCGGTTTATTCCTACACGATTCCTGCTGGAATCCTATATAACCGGTACAGAAGGGTACTTATTGCAGATCTCTGATACATACATACATATGTATGAATGTATAGTCAATCACCATTGCATTAACTGCAGTTAATGCGATCGAAAACGCATCCTCAGTTTTACCCTACGTGGATTAGTTTTAACTTATACAGGAAATGCTGACACATCAAAACAAAAAGGAACTACTAACAATAGAAAGTTGACATTTTATGGAAACATTAGCTCACAGTTCAATACAAGGAAGGCCAAAAGCAATAAAGTGGTATTGTCCGCTTTTTTGTTCAATTTCGATGATTTTCAATGAAGATGGGTAAGAAAGGAAATTTTATCGCCTGCCACTTAACTATGTGGAAATTGATTACGAAGCGTATGTTTTGTAAGGGTGCGCAACAATTGAGGGAATCCTCAATTCCATTCCATTAAAATTAAATCACTGTTTACGACTGATTAAAATATTTGTATTATAATTTTTATAAGGGTTATTAATTGAAGATTAAGTTTATTTCCTGAGGAATTTTGTGCGTTGTATCATTCGTGTTGGAATATGGGTTAAAAGTGTGATTTTAAAAACGCGGTACGAGTATCCGAACTGATATCAGCTGACCAAAGTGGCGCACTCGGTTTCGGCACTCAAAATTAAAAAAAAAACATAACTTTGTAAAATCAAATAATACAGATTTTTTACACGCACACAGGAATTATTAAAATAAACATTACCGCACTGGCTTTGCTATACAAAATATGTAATAACATTGGTGCAAGGCTTGAAAAACTTATTTTTATTTAACATTTGTGTTCTTTTAACTTAAATCTAATGATAATAATAATAAATAATAATAATAATAAAAAAAAAGATATATTAACTTAATTTTTATATTTGAAAAAAAAAGATATTGATTACACAGGTCGACAAAAATGGACCTTAAAACGTACGGCTAATAAAACCTTCATATTGTGAAAGATCTCGGTCTGTATATTATTAGTGCGAAACCCAAAAGTTTCCATCACGTCTCAATTTTGAGGAAAGCACCCTCAATGTACTAAAAATGACATACTTTGGCACTTTTCAAACGCTAATAACACAGAAACCGGGCGTATACCAAAGTTGATATTGGGCTTAAATGAAAGGTCAATCTTTTCCCTTTCAGATTTCAGATGGAACTCAGTACAAAATGTATGGGAGTTAGATCTGAGTCACCACATTTTGTACTGAGTTCCAGGGCTATAAAGTGGCAAAGGAAAAGGGTCCAAAAGCAGGTCAGAAAAGTGTAGCTTCTGAACCTGACGTCCCACCAGGATCTATCTGAAATCTGCAAGGGAAAAGATTCGTCTTTCATTCAAGCTAATCGATTATTATTATTTCCAATCGATTGATACCAAAATCAATTAATTTTAACAACTTTAAAAAAAAAGTACTTTTAGCCAACTAAAGTTGTCGCCTGGACCATAGTGCCCTGGTTCTAATACTATACTCGTAATATTTCATGTTATAAAATAAAATTGTATTAAATTAAAGGGTTAAATTACTACTGTCGCTTTGCATCTGTCTAAGTTAAGGAGCCATTAAGCTACGCCATCCGAAGATGCAAGCACTAGCTAGACTGATGATTTGTGGGCAAGGGGACAAGGACGAACTACGCGTGACGGTTTGTTTCCAGCAGAACAAAACAAAAATAATGAATGGTCGCAGCGAAGGCAACATTTTTTCAACTTCCCAGCTTACATTTCATCTGCACTAATGATAAGAAAACAATTCAGCTACAAGGAAGTGGACGCAGAGATTGGCTGCAAGCCGACAGTCTGCAGCTGCTAAGCTCGCATGAATATTGAAATAAACACGCAAATTAACACTTTTAAAGTTGGGTGACAACGCTATTAGCCATTTTACCAGCTATACTGTCCGACACCTCTCAACTTGTTTTTCCAGACGTACTCGTACTCATAGCTATCGTGCCATAAATAGCGGAAATATAGGCTTTTTACTTTATACACATTACATGTACAAGAAGTAGCCCAGGCCGAGGGCTCCAAATAAATCAAAACATTCATTATACATTTTAGCTATGTTCACATTATTATGAAATTAAGATTATAAATTTTAAATTGGTTAGTGGTGCAGCTGTCTAAGCTGCAGTCAACCCGCAGTGGTTTTTCTTAACAAAGATTCTCGTTGTCCCGAGTTCGAATACCGTCTGCGATAGGTCTAATTTTTTTAAAATTCTTTTAGCAAATATTTTTTTTTAATTTTTCGAGAGCCGTTCGAGAGAGTTTCAGCCGTTTTTAATTATTCCTGAATATCAGTTTTAATTTCATCAAAATCGGTCGACTATATCCTATAGCTTCCGTAGCCGTGTTTCAAACCATTTTCATAGAATTCGAGATTTATCAACTAATTATAGGAAATTTTCGGTTTTAATTTTCTGACTTAATTCTGCAAGGTATTCAAAGTTAGCTTCCTTTCTTGTCGTATAATTAATAGTGGTCGGGGCTGAAGGGAGTGCTTAAAATGACTCTCTTACTGCGTTTGCAAACTTCTGACTCAATTTATCATATCCTTTAGGGGTATCAACGTAACGTTGAGTAGGAAGGATCAAGGATCAAGGAAGCAGTTAAATTTTTTAAATCGCGTTAAACGTGAAGCCCACGTGTTTGTGATGTAAATGAAGCATTGGTGGAAGAATGAGAAAGGGAGGTAGGCACGAGTGTGTTTTTCCTTGTGCTCAAGTTGGCCGGCTGGCAGACAGACAAATCAATTTTAAATCTTAAATCCTGAGTAAACCTAGCACGCTCCATGACACACACGCAGATTCGGAGGGGCATGCAGTACGCGCAGTACGCACAGCGTTTATAGAACAGTTTCATTCTGAGCGTACTATGTTGGTGAATATAACAGCAGAAGCATCATGATATCTAAATTAGTTTGTAACCCTAATCTATCAAGAGTTGTGGGAGGCGCATTTGAACGTATTCGTGTTTGCAATCGTATGTTCATACATACATTTGTATGGAAAGAATCCGTTGGGAAGATAAAGTTAAACGCAAAGTGTTACCGATAAGCATAGTTTCTGGTTGGTCGATTATCAGATTTTCCAGCTGACTATTGTTTTATTACACTTACCAGGGAATTATAATTTTAGTCCAGTAGCCCTATAACTCAGTACAAAATGTAGTGACTCAGCTCTAACTCCCACACTTTTTGTACTAAGTTTCAGGGTAGTAGCAAAAAAAATGGGTCCAAAAGCAGTTCAGAAAAAGCGATATAGCTCCTGAACCTGACGATTGGAGTTTAATTCAAGCCCAATTTCAACTTTGGTAGCGGTTGAAAAGTTCCAAAATATGTCATTTTTGGTACTTTGAGAATGATTTCCTCAAAATTGAGACGTGATGGAAACTTTTGGGTTTCGGACTAAACCGTGATCTTTCAAAATCTGAAGGTTTTATTCGCCGTACTTTTTTAAGGTTAATTTTTGTCGACCTGTGTAACTAGTTGCCAAATCTCAAATTTGATGAAAATGGTTTGAAACGCGGATAAGTTATACATTTTTTATTTTCTTGATTGTTCCTATGGAAGCTATAGGATATAGTAGACCGATTTTCACGAAATTAAAACCGAAATTCAGGAATAATGTAAAACGGTTAAATCTTCACTTTAATGAAAATATGTTGAAAACTGAAAAAGTTCAAATTTTAATTCTAAAAATTTTCCGATTGTTCTTATGGCAGCTATATGATATAGTCGTCCGATCCGACCCCTTCCGTCATATGTACGAGTGAGAGTATATAGAAGACTAACTGCAAAATTTCATTTAGATAGCTTTAAAACTGAGGGACTAAGGTATTATTTAATTTACTTTGGTTTAAAGGCAATTAATATACGTTCTCAAAAAGCTTTGATTTGTTGAGATTGGAGAAAAGATGGCTTAGATATAAGAAGTTAAAAGCGAAAGAAAACACACACCTATTATTATGTCCATGAGTGTATGTTCTAAGTATGTTCGAGATACTCGAGTACTTGAAGTGTTTTTGACGCCATCGCCTTCTTAGGTGATGCCTGAAAACCCAGCAAACTATTTTGCGAAAACTCCGCTCCGTAATGGTTTGCTGGAAAAATTTCAGCGTCTGAGCACAAAAAAAAAAAAAAAACAAATTTCCCGCACACGTCGCTTTTTTGGGTATTACTTTTTACCCATCCTTCTTAGGCTGTATCACTAACCATACTAACCATATGGTTAGTGGCTGTATATACACAAAATGACCTGCGACCATGTGTTAAAATTGCTTCTTATCCGATCACAATCAGGAACTAATAAGAATATTTAGTTGGTCTAGTTGGTTAACCAGCAGCCGTTTCTGGCCATTCAAAATTATTTCTTTAATAACTTCGACAATTTTTGTCTGATCGCAACCAAATTTTCAGGAATCACACAGACTATAGTTCTTAATGTACATACCAATTCGCGACTTTAGCTCTAAAAGTTTGATGATAATATTTTGAAACAAAGTAGATCTGCGTGCAAGCAAATCATATACTATCGAAAAAAGTCAAGTCCTATCTCTTAAAGTCTCTGAGATCCAGTGTTTATAATACCCTTCTACCCTATGGGTACATTTGGTGTCTGAAACACTCGGGTGTTTTTCTCCGAGTACAAAAACCATTGGAGTGTCTGAGTTATTCGGTAGCAGATACACTCGAATATCTCAGACTCTCCGTATTTAGCCAGTGTACTTGCTGTGGCTTGCGCAGTTCAGTGGTCCGTTGGTCACCACAATTTTGTTTCCAGAACGATTCCAGAACTCATTTGCTTCGAGCTACTCTGAAAAAACAAAACTGAAGTACCCTTGCAGGGCATAATAATTTTAGTCAGATGGAGATATTGTCGACCCTATACAGTATACATGTATCTATATTCTGCTTTAGCATTAACAGTCGAGTATATCTAGTCATGCCCGTCAGTCCATGAGTCAATACATGAGTCAACCCAGATCGGACGTCTATATCATATATCTGCCATGGGCACGATCGGAAATATGGCCATTTTGCATTATTTAGGAATTTCGATTTTAGTTTTATGAGTTAAATTTTTTCTCTTTACTTCCAGGTCATTTCGGAAATAATGAAACGTCAAGTACTCGGCAGTTGCTTGCTTACGTGAAGGGTAGTCACTTGAAATAAATTACGTTTCAGTTTTTGTGCGACATCTGACGTCATGGGGCGTGCATGTGCATAATTAAAAATGCCGCGACCCAAAATATAGGTGTTCTAAAAAATATGAGTAGTGTCTTTGCTATTGCTATTTTTTTTTTCTGTCTTTTGCTATTTTCATTGTTGCATACATACAGTAAAAAAAGAAGCTATTTTTAGAATGTTCTTTAGAGTAATTACAAGTTGTCCTAAGTTCAATTCACGGGGAGGACTAGACCCAAATTAACGATTTTTTATAGTCAACGAAATTTTTAATTTTTAACTTCTTATTAATCAAAATAATTATAGTATTTAATACAAAGAAATAAAAAAAAGCTATCAAAAAACTATACAAATTTATAAAATTATATTCAAAGACATTTGCATTATATGTAAATTTATATCCGTTTTTTAGTATTTTGGCCTTCTTATTCTCTTTCTTCCATATGATTTTGGCACGCGCCTTTTAACGGTACAGGGTGCAGTACGAGGGTTGCTATTTAAATTTCTGGCCTAGGTCACTTGTAGCCATTTTACGACCAATTGGCTATTTCCCTAAATAAGTTTGGGCTTTTATCAATAAAAGCTCCATACAACATTGTCATGTGAGATCGATAAACAATGAATCAAAAACTAACCTCGGCAGAAAGATGAAAATGATGAATGAAAAAAATACTGAGCAACGTAGGACGTTCAATTCTGAGTGGTACCACAATTTGTTTGCCTGAAGTCTTTGGAGAAGTTCGAAAAACGAACAAGACAAAACATATTATTCTGCACCATCATAATGCGAGCTCTCACACATCAGTTTAAATCCGCTCTGTTTGACCAAAACGTCGAATTGATGGGCCACCCGCCGTACATCCCTGATTTGCACCAAATGACTTCTTTTTATTTCCGAACATTAAGGGAAAAATTCGTGGTCAACGATTTTCGTCGCAAGAAGATGCTGTTAAAAATACCTCCATGTATTGAAGGTGCCTCAATTGGAGTGGAAGAAGTGCTTTGACAATTGGCTTAAGCGCATGCAAAAGTGCATAAATCTTGCTGGAGAATACTTTGAAAAACAAATCCATTTTGATGATAAATATTCCCATTATCATTTTAGGCCAGAAATAATAAAAATAAGAATAGCAACCCTCGTACTGCAATAAACAACTTCTGGATGTATCGGTGCTTTGTTTTGCCAAAAAAAAACATTCAAACCCGTAACGTTTATCTGCAAATTCGATGTGTCATTTTTTCGAACATAGACATCAATTTAGAGTAAGTTCGCCAAATGTATTAAATAAATACCAACATATGTACATAAATATGTAGCTGGCATAAATATGTAGCTGACCAAATAAAAATATAGTCGTTTTTATGTACGCATACCAGAAAAAGTATGCGTACAAACTCTATGCTCAACTTTGATAGCTAAAAAAATATATTAATATAATAGATCTCGATTTGATTTTATTTTTATTTTGTTGCCCTGTTTATTTATATTCGATTTATACAGTTTTCATTTTATTTATCCTTCGAGTTATTTTATGAAAAATAAAATACGAAAAATACTAAAATTTTTGGACAGAAAAAGTATGCGTACAAAATATTAAAATTATAAAATAAGGTACTTAAATATTAAAATTAGTAAAAATTTGGACACCAATTTCATTTGGTAGCTTCACCTAAACGTTTTGGCATTGATTCCGCCAATTCTTGGATTACACTTAGAGAAATATTTAACCGTTCTTCCATTATTACATCATTTAGCATTGCCTTCGATGTAATGGAAGATTAATTCTACGATCCAGATAATCCCATAGATGCTCTATGGGATTCATCTCCTGCGACTGAGGAGGCGAGTGTAACTGTTTATACCCCCTCAACAGCACTCACATCCTTACTGCATAGGCGAAATGCTTCGGCTCGTTGCCCTGTTGAACCCAAAAGTCATCATATATTCCCCATTTCTTTGCGATTGCATCCAAATTTGTTTGCAAAACATTAAGGAGAGATACAAGAAGGATCTTCATGAAGACAGTCTGAAAAATTAAAAAAATGGAGGACCTACATGCCCCCACAGCGCGGGAGAAGCACTTGATATAGCCAACCAACAGAGCAAAGCTGCTAGAGTTGGCCAAAAAATGCAACCAGGAGCCTGATGTATGGTTAGTGATTTAGGTAAGCAATTGGCCTGGGTTCGGTTCCGCCGCCAGGCATAAGGAATTTTTTTTATTGAAAACATTAAGTATACTTTATTTGATTTATTTGGAGCCCTTTGCCTGGGCTGGTCTTGTATATAAAGTAAAAAGCCTATATCTCCGCTATTTATGGCGCGATCGCAATGAAATTTGGGCAATCTGTGTATTTTAATGAAATACATAAACCGTTTAAATATGGTCACTTTATAAATTTGGGAGATAAATGGCACTCGCACAAAACTATAATACCTTTGTACCTTTGGTACAGGTTATAAAAAGTTACGCAGTACAAGCGGGGGATCATTCGCATCAGCAGTTAGAGCAGTACAAGCAGCCAAGATGAGGGAAAGTTTAAAAAATTAAAATTACACAAAAAAGGAAATTAATATTATTTGCTACATATCTTTTCCAGCCGGTTAATTTAATAAAATTCATAACGGTAACATTATTCGGCAAAATTACATTATATGGTATATACATATATATATGTATGTATGTGCTCCTTCCAATTTATTTTAAAAGTAGATAACATGAAAAGTACGGCGAACAAAAAATACCGAGTGTGACTAGGATTAAAATGCAATTTAATGCTGGAAAGAAATCTATCTTCGGCTCGCCAAAGATTGTATACATTTATAAGTTGTAATAAAAACAATACCATTTAATACAATCTAAATGATATCAAAATAAATTATTTATATTAAAATATACCGCAGTAATGCCGTTTTTTTACATTCTCATGTACGTATTATATTTACAGTTTAACATTGCCTCTACATTCCTTTACAGGATACAGACGCCTTCCTAACTGAGAGACTAGTTTGCGTATAAATGGGCAGACGAACATGGCTAGATCGGCTCGGCTGTTCATCCTGATCAAGAAAATATATACTTTATAGGGTCGGAAATGAATCGTTCACTGCGTTCAAACTTCTGACTAAAACTATAATACCCTACAAGAATAATATTAGTTCTTTTAATTTTTCAATGTGTAAAATATTTATTTGTATGGCCGTAAATAATTTTTTTTATACATAATCATCTTCCGCCGGTAAAATAACATTTATAAAAGAGCAGGAGCAAAACTATAAATACGCTAGAAACGAAAAAAGTGGTTTCGATGCTTGGATCACAGGTACGAAAGCAGGCACCTGTTCCTATGTATCTATTATCCCTTTGAAACCAAAACAGGTGGTACTCAAGACCATCATCGTCGTTAGCACCAGTAACCACCTGCCATATGTAGGTCCCGTTTTTTTTCGAGACCACAGCATGGGATAGTCAACGGCGCAAAATATTCTGTGTTTATACCCTTGCAGGGTTTATAATTTTAGTCAGAAGTTTGCAACGCAGTGAAGGAGACATCTCCAACCCTATAAAATATATATGTACATATATTCTTGATCAGGATCAACAGCCGAGTCGATCTAGCCATGTCCGTCTGTCCGTCTGTCCGTTTCTACGCGAACTAGTCCCTCAGTTTTAAAGCTATCTGAATGAAACTTTACAGTTAATCTTCTATATTCTCTCACTCGTGCATATGTCGGAACGGGCCGGATCGGACGACTATATCATATAGCTGCCATAGGAACAGTCGGAAAATTTTTAGCAAAAAAAATTGTAACTTTGGCAGTTTTCAACATACTTATCAAAGTTGAGATTTAGCCCTTTTATATTATTCCTGGATTTCGGTTTTAATTCCATGAAAATCGGGCGACTATATCCTATAGCTTCCATAGGAACAATCAGGAAAATAAAAGAAAAATGCATAACTTTGTCAAATTTTAAGATATATTCACCAAACTTGAAATTTGCTTATCTTATATTATTTTAGAATTCCAGTATTAATTTCACGAAAATCGGCCAACTATATCCTATAGCTGCCATAGGAACAATCAGGAAAAAAAAAAAACAAAACCATAAGTTAGCAGATTTTCAAACCATTTTCATCAAGTTTGAGATTTGGCAACTAAAAATTATTACAGAATTTCGGTGTTAATTTTTTGTTAAAATTCTGCAAGGGTATATAAACTTCGGTGAGCCGAAGTTAGCTTCCTTTCTTGTTTTACATTGATTTCGGTCTTTCGATACTTTTTGAAGTTACCACTGATTAAATGGGATAGAGTTTTAAAAAATAATAATACCCAAAGCAAACAAAAAGGTGATACCCAGGGTAAATGACAATGCTGAACGTTCTCTTGCGGGGATGTTGCGGTCGACATGACGCAGTAACTTATTAGTAGAGGTTTTCAATCGAATGGGACACTTACGCGAAATGAGTTAACAGCAGTTTAATTTTTAGCAACATAAAACTGTGTTTCCTTTTAAATATGTTATGTATATTTCTTAATTATTATTTATATCCCATATATAAATAATAAGTCCGAAAACTGCCGCCTGGCATTTTCGTCCCAATTAAAATTGCATATTATTATTGATCAGCATAAGTGACCAATTCGATGAATTAGAATTATTGTAAGACTACATTCCAAAACAACTTATGGTAAGAAAGACTAAAGTAATACAGAAAGCTCAGGGATAAATGTAGCGCCCAACTAATTTTTTGCGATAATACCTTAAATCTGTTTAGCTTTTCTATATTTATTCCACCTATGGCATGTCCCTGAGTCACAAAAAGATACATACATATATAATCAAGTGATTATAGTCTAGAAATAATAAATCTATTAAAAAATTCCTCTAATACTTTTAGTAAAAAGGTAGTCAACAAGTCAACCCACCCTCGCATGCAAATCAATCAATCAATAATTGCTAAAGAAGTGTTCAAAGACCAACCACAATAGGTTAGGATCGAATGATTACACAGTTAAATAAAAAAGGCTCAAAACTGCAGCATACATGATTGCAACTTCCCAAAACCCAAATCATTATTTTATTATATGTATCTCTTGACAAACGTTTGTTTTATTCAGACTCTGACAAGCCGTGACTATAAAGATAGTTTGTGTGTGAATTTGTGCAAGAAGATAGGGTAATTAAGTGCCGTGTTGTGATTCCCAATATTAACACAGATTTTCCTAGGGCTCAGCTTCAAAGACGTATCGGTGGCGGTGGCTATTACAGTCGAGCCAGCTATAGCAGCTGTGTTCTTGTTTTGATTTTATTTTGATTATTTGAGTATTTTGGCAATTTATTAATAATTAAATATCCCGCAAAACACTTGTTTAATCTAAACTTATATATTAACCATGTTCCTAACTTATATTTAAATACTTTATCACCTTACTTGTTAATAATTATAATTAAACCTTATGATTTAGGGATATTTAGGGAATAATGAATTATTATCTATTATTTATTACCAATTTTATCAAATGCTGCTCTACTGTCCCCTTCAAAACAATTGTTTAATCTAATCTTATATATTAACCATGTTCTTAACCTATATTTAAATACTTTATCACCTTACTTGTTAATAATTATAATTAAACCTTATGAATTAGGGATATTTAGGGAATAATAAATTATTAGGTTAACAGATGATATAATGTAAATGAAAAGTAACATGCAACTGAAGCAACTAAATTTAGATAAATTAATGGATAATTGCAACTGAAATTAAGAAATATGAGTTTTGAATAAATAATCATAATGGTACTTATGTCGAACACTCGCTTTAATATGTGATAGTGATTTTGAGGTCCGGCGAAGGGACAATGCCGAAATTTAAGTACCATTGTCACGGTAGGGCGGGTAAAGACAGCGGATTATTACCATCTAAATTCCCGATATCTGTCAGAATCCTTTTGTTTTCGTCGGCATGAATCTCTTTTATCACCTTGATCCATCCTTTACCTTTTCAGAAACATATATTATTTTCGTAAAAGAACAAAAGAACACTCATTAAATGTAATTAAATGCGTGTCGTGCTATCCTAAGCTAAAAAGAACCCCGACCACAGTGAGCTAGACCCGAGCATAGCATGAGTGCGCATCCCAAGCGAAGGAAGTACAAGGTTTTTTTTTAGTAGTAATCAACACCCTCTATTAGAAGTCCAACTAGTCTTACTAGTCTTACCCTTACAAGAAATGGCACACCCACATGTTGGCCAACCAACATGAGCACGGCTAACATAGAACACGAGTACACTACAAATATTTTCTAATACATATAGAAATTTTACAACAACTACCTGTCAAAAGCAGTTCGATTTATTTGCTTCTCTTATTTGGTTAAAAAGTTATGATTTTTGCAACGTAAAATAAAAAAAAGGTGTGCTACTGTGCGTCGCTATAAAGAAAGTCGTTCCTATTAAAATGCAATAAAAGCCGGATCTGCTTCCTCCATTCACATGTTTGCTAAATAATGCATACATATGTTATGATGGAATGTGATGGGGTGTAAATGGCCATTTGAAAATTTTGTTTCTATAGTTTCTATGGTTGCTATATGGGCAAATCCCAGGAAGGGTCTACTTCGGCCAAAAGTGAAAAACTTCTGTAAAATGATTTTTATCAACATAGCTACATTAAAATATGGTCCAATTGATCAAATTTGATAGCCTTTATCATCTCTAAACCAAGTTTTAAAATATTCGAAAGCATATTTTCGCAATCGCAATTTTTAATTATTTTGATGAAAAACAGCAAAAAAAAGATGTTTTGTTTTGCTTATTTCTTCTAAACAGAGTACTTATGCTTTGACTTTTATTTTCTAACATATCTAGAAGAATGCAAATAAAATGCATATATGATCTTCTAATGTATTTTAATAATAAACAAGAAAGGAAGCTTACTTCGGCTCACCAAAGACTGTATACCCTTCTAGAATTTAAAGAAAAAATTAAAACGAAAATTCTGGAATAATAATTAGTTGCCAAATGTCAAAATTGATAAAACTGAAAATGTTAAAATTTTTTTCTAAAAATTTTCCGATTATTCCTATGGCAGCTATCTGATATATTCGTCCGATCCGGCCCGTTCCGACATATGTACGAGTGAGAGTATACATATATGTAAAAGTCTAACTGCAAAGTTTCATTAAGATAGCTTTAAAACAGTGGTCGGCACTATCACATATGCAATCCAAAATTGCATATGTTTGAGTGACTAAACCGACTTCTATGGCCAGATATGAAAATATAACTTCTTAATAGTATAGCTAGCATTTGGTTTCCTATGCAAAACCAATAGCTATTACTATAAAAGTAGCTATTTTCAGCTAAAAAGTGGCTAGATTTAGCCAGAGCAAAAGCACGGTGCTCAGCCGAAGGCAGTTGCCGAAGCCACACGAAGTCTTTACACTGTCTGTGTGCTGGCAGCGCTGCCGGGACACTTTCCTATTCCAAATAGATAGGGCCGTGCCGACCGCTGCTTTAAAACTTTGCTTAGAAACGGACAGACGGATATGGCTAGATCGACTCGGCTGTTGATCCTGATCAAGAATATATATATGTACTTAATATTGTCGGAGATGTCTCCTTCACTGCGTTGCAAACTTTTGACTGAAATTATAATACCCTGCAAGGGGATAAAAACAGCGTCCAAAGTCCGATAGAAAAAAAATGTAGCGTGCGAAACGTAGCGTGCGATATAATGGGTTTACGGCCTTGCTAAAAGTCCGTAAACATTATTACAAAACGATCAGTTTTTGTCATCTAATATTCTTAACTTTCTTTAGGATATTAACTTTCATATGGTTTACTTTGAAATAAAAATGTTGAATTATTTTCAAAACAGTAAAATTGAACGTTATACCCTCCGAAAGTACTCTCAATTTACTTTAAACACATAACAAAAGTTTACGGTAAATCTATAAAAAATCCCCCAAAAATTTGTTTTTCATTAAAGCATAGTATCCAGACGGTAAAACGTTTTGCAGCGGAACAAATGTTTTATCTTTTCAAGAGTGACCGCTGATTTTACTATTTGCTTGACATTTTTGGCCGGCAAATGATGCGGTCATACATGCTTGTTTGCAACATTTTAAAAATGTCAATAAAAAATGAACAAGAAAATAAAAACAACTATTGCCATGGCAGTAATAATTGTAGTAATAGATAAGGAAGATTTTCAACCAAATATGTATTGTTTACATGTTTTTATATCAATAATAAACTCCCTCTCACCTTTTAATATGATGTCCTATCATAATCTAAAATATACTTTCCTTCTTCCCTCAGAATACGCCTATATCTGCAATATCTCATCCAACACCATAAAATAAAAGTAATATTTCAAAACTTATTAAACATTTTAATATATATTATCAGATCTAAAAATTAGATGAATACAATTAATTAAATTCAATCCTATTAAATTGTATGTAAACAAAGTAAAAACAAACTGAAAAGAATACAGCCGAAGGCCCCTGACGCCATGGCTTCTGTAGTAGATTTAAGTTTTTTAATCCTTAGTCTACTATGTTATAATAAAAATATATCAATAATTTACATTCTTATCGTTATTTTTTGTTTGTTTTATAGTTAATAAATCTGCAGCAAACTCCTGTGAGGTTTTTTGAAAATTTGACGGATTTACGGAACTAAAGAAGGTAGACAGAGGGGCAATTGAGGGTCGCGAACTGCCTGTTTTATTAAATTTCCCTTTCTTTTTCGCAGCCCGCTCGGAAAATACTAAAAAGTGCCACACACTATTCCAGTATATTTGTATTCGTGTCAGGTTACCGGCTTTTAAAACGGCCGCTGACGAACAACCGTTTTCAACTATTTGCCTCTCGCTCTCTCTCACTGCTTAAAGACGGTTTCTTACTGTCTGGATACTATGCTTTTAGCTAAAATCGGGCGAATGTAGCGTGCGACACGTGGGATTTTCCCAAAAGAATATATAGAATACTATCTGCAAAGTTTCATTCAGATAGATTTACAACTGAAAGATTACTTTGCGTATAATCGGCAAAACAGACTATTAATTCCTAATTAAGAATATACATACATATGTACATACAAACATGCATACGTACATGCAATATACATTATAGGGTCTGAAATGTCTCCTTCGCTGAATCTCAAAGTATTTCAAACCTACCACCCTTTCTTATCATAATTAATAATAAATACATATAATTTAATTATCAATCAATGTTGTACTGGAGCAGCAGGTCCTCCGCGATGTTTTTAGACTTCATAATACCGCCCTTTATAATAAATTGGTAACTGCGATGTACTATGGGGCCGCGGACTGGTTTTTTGTGGCCTTAATAATAACTTGGTCAGTTTTGGAGATATTGACATGAAACTTTACCAATCGTCATAATTTGTCCCTAAGCGCATATGGTATGAAAATTCGGATCAGGAAACTATATCCTATAGCTCCAATAGAAACGATCGGGTAAAACTAAAGATAAATTAATGAAATTTTAGTAGCTGAAATTTGTTACTATTATGTATGTATACTATGTAGTCATTTTGAGCTGAATCGGATTACGTTT
Source organism: Drosophila mayri (assembly GCA_008042485.1). NCBI lineage: Eukaryota > Metazoa > Arthropoda > Insecta > Diptera > Drosophilidae > Drosophila > Drosophila mayri. Next base: position 2,829 of record VNJN01002124.1, on the reverse strand, counting down.
TCCCTAGGAACTATCAGACAAATGCTGAATTGCAGTGTTTTTCCATAAGTGCATCTAAATCGAAAAAGAACAAATTTCATCATACTCAAAAAGTTAAAACTATTATTATTTTTTTATTTTAAGTATTAGTTTAATTTTTCATTTATTTCGAATTCTATTTTAAAAAAACCTTTTACAGCCTCTTCTTGTTCAAGCCTGCCATTTTTGCTACTCCGAACAGCAACCAAATCGGCGTTTTACACAGTGAGGTTATCTAAGAAAAATTCAGATTGCACCAAAAGTGCGCAAAAGTGCAAAATTAGGTTAGCATTTAACATTACCTAGTGGAAGGGTTCACAAATACATAAACTACAAGGACAATACGTTCAACTCCTACTATGTACACCCACAAACACTTAGTACACACCCCTCTGGTCCGATTGCATGACGATTAAAAAAAAAACAGACTTTTTCTTTAGTTGTTTTAACTTTTAAAATCACTTGTTTTGCGTCTGCTTAATTCACCTTTAAGCGATAGTGTTAACAGAGCTGTTTGGCGTCTGATTGCTCGACACTTGACCGTTTTGTCAAAATTTCTGGTATGCCACATTGAAGCTTATTGTTTTTTAACGTAATAATATTAAAAAATTATTTTGAAAACTTTTAACAAAAAGACTATTGGCCACCAAAACCGGTCTGCGGCCCTATAGTGCGGTCTGCAAAAACAAATACTTAATAAATATTTATTGATATTTTATTCAAAAATGTTATATTTACACATACTACTTTACTCTCACGGCTTAACGCCATATCTATAGATAATAATTATATCTATAATTATAATTACCGTGCGCATCTTTTGAAATTCCCTGATACCCTGCAATCAATTTCTATCGCGGAAGAGTCGCCTGCGACTCTTCCAGGCGATTAATTTGATCGCCGGCGATCGATCTCGCATTCTGATCGCTTTCCGATCTTCCGTCGGGAGAAAATGGGACGCGAATGCGACTCTTCCAGAAGATCCCATTTTCTCCCGACGGAAGATCAGAAAGCGATCAGAATGCGAGATCGCCGGCGATCAAATTAATCGCCTTTCTCCGTCGAGAGAAAATGGGATCTTCTGGAAGAGTCGCATTCGCGTCCCATTTTCTCCCGACGGAAGATCGGAAAGCGATCAGAATGCGAGATCGCCGGCGATCAAATTAATCGCCTGGAAGAGTCGCAGGCGACCCTGTTGATCCTGATCAGGAATATATGTATATACTTTATAAAGGAGATGACTCCTTCACTGCGTTGCAAACTTCTGACTGAAATTATAATACCCTGCAAGGGTATAAAAAGGAGCACATTTTTTTGGGATTTTCTATAGGATTTTCTATAGGTTTTCTTATGTGTTTCCTCTAAGATTCTTTCCTTAATTTCCAGCATATTCGCCGCTGATTTCACTTATAAATTCCCTGTTGAATCCGGCGTGATTTACTTCGAAATTCAGAAAGAATTGCTGGCACAAATCAGGCCGGATTCCTAGGTGATTCCCCCGGGAGTCCGAATAGATGGCTGCAGCCCGATTTTATAAATTTTTGTATGAAAATTTACAGGATATTCACCGTGAATGTCTGAACGGTACTGAAGGGTGTGTACATTGTAAATTTTTTTCAAAAGGGCTGCAGCGGTGATTTCGGACTCCCGGGGGAATCACCGCGGAATCTGAATTTCGAATTTCGATTTCGAATTTCGAAGTAAATTCACGCCGGAATCAACAGGGAATTTATAGCTGAAATCACCGCGGAATTCAGTAAAGAATCCTAGAGGAATCACAACAGAAAATCCCTGGAATCCCAAATAAATTTGCTTCATTTTGTAATTAAATTTCATATTTTTATTTAAGTAAAATTGCTGTAAGCATTATTATAGCATTGACGCCAATTGTCAATGGTTTCCTGTGACTACTGAACATCATTCCGGGATTGTTTGTTATCTGTAAATAAAATGTTAGATTCAAATTAAAAATTACAGTTTGTGCACATTAATATGTACAAAGATACATTCCAGTTTTAACTGAAAAGAAACGTCGCAAACCTAAAAAGTCTAGGTTGACGTCATATCCATGCTTTAAAACAATTCTGCAAAGGAATTTATTAATTGAGTAAAAATAACTTTACTTACCTTATAATATTTGAATTTGTACGCAACTTTAACTACATAACACGCGAACGCGTGTGATCACAACAGATGAAGAAAATGAAAAGAGAATTAGGAGACCGAGACAAAACGAAATGATTTCGAAAACAACAAAAAATACGTTGTCCGAACTTCGCGAGACGTCGGCGTTAGCCGAATGCAATTCGAATTTTGTTTGCCGACTTCGTTTCGGACTTCTGTCCACAAAGCCCATACAATTTGTTTTTGTTTTTCGGACATGCCGCGAGGAAAAGGCGGTGAAAAGAATTCTGGTACTGAAGGCTATGAAACACTGGATCTCAGAGACTATGATAGAGCTCTATTTTTTTTTGGACAGTATTTGTTATGCTTGCACGCAGATCAAGTTTGTTTCAAATTTTTACCACGCCCACTTCCGCCCCAGCAAATCATCAAAAACGAAATCAAATCTAATTTTAAAGCTAGAGCCGCGAATTTTGGTATGTACATTAGGAACTATAGTCTGTGTGATTCCTGATTTGGCTGCGATCAGATAAAAATGGTCGAAGTTATTAAGAAATAATTTTTTATGGCCACAAACGGCTGCTGCAGCATTCCTGATTTGGCTGACCAATTAGACAAACTAAGTATTCTTATTAGTTCCTGATTGTGATCGGATAAGAATCTTATAAAATATTCGAGAAGCAATTT
>VNJN01002119.1:0-14087 GCA_008042485.1 Drosophila mayri | reverse complement strand
AGACTGGTTAGGGTGGGAAATAAATAGGGCCACTTGTTTTACTTTCATTTCTCTGATTGTTTTATTTCATGTTTTAATTTGCTTACTTGCTATGTGTTGGTGCCCCGTTTCTACTTTATGTTTTCCCTATTCTATGTGCCCTAGCTGTTTCTTTCTAATTCTGTGCGCCGAGCGCGTTAGCTCACCCGATGTCCTATTTGTGGTGAGAGGACTTTGATCCTGGTCGTCGATTCCTAGTCGTGTGTGGGGTCCTGATTGTCCTGTGTGCGTGTCCTGGTTTTCCTTTTGATGTTTTGCGGGGGTCGTCGTCACTTGTTTTTGTCACCAATTATCAACTTGCTCTTTCGCTGGCCTGATTACGAGTAATTATTCAAATCCATGTATGGCCTAATTCTGCCCATTCCAGGCGGCAGCGCTGCCGCGATCGATGGCACGCGCTGTTCCGCATTCCGCACATTCTTTTGCCCGGCGAGCTTTCCGTCTCGCTCTTACTCCTGGGCGGCAGGTGGCCCATGCAAATTCCGATTTTGCGTTTGTGACTCTGTCGGCGCCGGCGTCGCGGACCTCTGCCCCGATCGCGGTCCCCGGCTTCCTCTGCCGATCGCTGATTGGCGGACTCCATGTTTCAGTCCTCCAGCTTTTTCGTCCCGTTCCTTGCAGGTGTTGCGGGCGATGTTGCGGGCAATTTTGCGGGCGATGTTGCCCGTGACGTCAGGCAATGTTGCCCGTGACGTCAGGCTTGGTCTGACCGATGATGAGGGCCCGGCCCTGTGATCCCCTAACGCCTACCGCCTAACCTTAACCTATGGGCAACTTCATTATTTACATCGTTTTAACCCTAACTAACCTATCCTACTACTTATCCTATTTACCTATCCTAACTTAACCTACTATTTACAGAATATTTACAGTGTTGTGGCGGCGGCCACATCGTGACACATCGTCGTTTAAATCGTCATTCTGCTCTTCGCTGTAGCTATTGAATTGGTTTATAATTAATGGCACCAAATTATCCACCGCAAGCAAAGCTGAGAGCACCATGATATTACTAGATAAAAACAATTCGAAAATTATTGTATACATGTATATGTATTTAGTTTTTATCCGAAAAAATGAAGAAGAGAATGATATTGTAGAGATACGAATTCCAGGTAAATTGAAAATATTTAAATATTTATGCACTTGTGATATATTTTGAGTACGGACTTGATACGTCAGCAATTTTTCTCCAAAGCGGTTTATAGTCACCACCAAATTCAGTTGACATCCAACTTGTTGCAAGCCTGTAAAGAGATAACATTAAAAGTGCATTAGTTTCAAACTAATATGGTAAGATATTATCATAGTTATGTTAGAGAGGGCCCGAATATCCAAATTGCATATGTGTGAGTGAGTAAACTCCCTTCAGTACCGTTCATATATGATTCCTGTAGGAATCATGTGAGACTCAACCTTCTTCGTGCATGAATGGTGCAGGAATTAACCGTGAATTTCCATACAAAATGTTTTAAAATCGGCCTGCATCGAGTAATTCGGAATACTCGAGGAATCATTTATTATTCCTGGATGAATCCTGCCAGGAACTTGACGTGAACTTTGAAGTAAATTCACACAGGAATCAAAAGGGAATTAGCGAGGAATTCTGGCAAGAATCCCGCAGGAATCACAAAAGAAAACCTATAAAAAATCCCGGGAATCCCAGATTATTTTGTTCCCTTTTTATACCCTGTACCAAAAGTACACAGGTATTTTGTTTTGTGCCAGTAGCATTTTCTGTATCAGGCGGAAGGAGGCGTGATCAGGACCACTAAAGGAGTCGATATAGCCATGTCCGTCTCTCCGTCAGTCCGTCCGTCTGTCTGTCTGTCTGTATGAACGCCTAGATCTCAGAGACTTTAAGAGCTAGAGACACCAAACTTGGGACTTAGACTTCTTATGTCTGCACGCAGATCAAGTTTGTTTTAAATTTTTGCTGGTACCCTTTTTTGTGGAGCTATATGAAAAAAAACCATATATCTCCCAAATTTATAAAGTTGCGTAAACCATATCTCAAACCTGCATTTTATTAAAATGCACATATTGCCTAAATTTCATTGCGATCGTGCCATAAATAGCGGATATATCGACTTTTTACTTTATACACAAGAGCAGCCCAGGCAGAAGGCTCAAAATAAATCTAAACGTTCATTATACATTTTAGTAATGTTCACACTTCTATAAAATTAAGATTATTTATTTCGAATTGGTTCGTGGAGCAGTTGTCTNTCGCGTTGGGGTCAGACGTGTTCCCAAGGCTGATCCAACCGGGGTTCCTGAAGCTGGAAGATGGGCTGCCCGTCGCTCAGAGCACCGTTTTCGGATGGACCGTTTCCGGAGTCTGCAAGGAGGAGTAGACCTGCTTTGCTGCCGCAAGGGGGGGGAGAATGTTCGCGCCACAAGGGCGCTTAGTTCTGGGCGGCAGTGTGAGAGCGGACGCTTGCACTCCCGCATGCACTCCCGCTCTCCGTTGGCTCTCCCTCTCCGACGAAACCCACCACTCCGCGGTCCCGGGCTCTTTTTTCTTGTAGGCTTAAGTTAATCTAAGAACCGAAGTGAAGCAAATAAACCGTGTGTGAACATTTGAACCCGCCGCCGACTTTATTTTCTGGGACTTGGGATTTTTTCTACGACCATTTTTCTACGGCCACCACCAACAATTCTGCCACGACTCGCGAGCCGTATTCTCGGAAGAAGCCGCCCACTACATTAAAATACATAATAAAATAAATAATGTATATGCAGTTTTACCCACTGAGCTATCGATGTATGTACATACATATCTTTCCGTTTTTTGTCTTATAAAATTTTGGCACGCGCGTTGTAATGGTACAGGGTATTCTACTGTGGGGACGCCCGACTGTATGTCCATCTTGTTTTATTTAATTTCATATTTTTCTTAAATTTTTTAAAGTGCGTGTCCCGGCTTCCTCCGCCGACTGCAGATCCTTTCGGGAATTTATGTTATATAAATTAAATTAATTAAAATGAAAAGAAACTATTATTTGAGTAAAAATAACTTTACTTACCTTATAATATTTAAATATATACACAAACTTTAACTACATAACACGCGATCACGTGTAATCACAACAGAAGAATAAAATGAACTTCGGCGTCGCACAGTGGCGTCATTTAGCGTTCCGAAACTCATAACTTTTGAACCAAATAATTTAAACGGAATTTGACAGTGAATTGTTGTAAAATTTATATATGTAGTGGACAATGTGCCACGCCCACCCATTCGCCCATTTATATGGTAGCAAAGTAAAAAAATCAAATTTTCTTATCAAAAACGATTTAAAAAAAAAAAATTATGAAATTTTTTAGCTTTATTTTTATTGATTTGCTCAAATTAAAAAAAAATTATTTAAATTTTTTTTTTTTAATATTTTACAAATTGTTATTTTTTATTTTCGAATTTTCTATTTTTTTGGAAATTTGTCTAACATTTTGAGTAAAAATAAACCTATATTGAGGAAATTTCTAATAGGTGAAGTATATCCGGACTATAAACATTTGATTCCTCATCCGTTCGGGTCTTAAAATCATTCAAAACATAATAAATTCATTTTAACGCTGCAAATGCCCTTTTACGCTACGGGTATATCTAAAACGTTTTCACCCATTTTTCGTGTTTTTAGACCCTGAGTTGTTTCACTAAAATTGTTCTGGACTCAACATACGCCGACGACATGTCCAAAATGATAAAAGAGGTTAAGTCCAACGAAGACGTATTAATTATGCTCTTCAGAAATCCTGCCGCAGTTCAGCAGTTTAGCCACCAACGACCGTATCAAAACTTTATAGTACCAGATAAATACGATCAATAAGAAAAGAGGCAAATACCAAGCTTTTATGGACCTAACAGCTCAGCTAACTCTGACAGCAATTGGAATGCAGCGGATGCAGAGTGAAACAGCTAATGTGCTTACTGACATTCACATTCACCATTGAACATGATACTGGTATCTCCCAAGCAGCTATGGAAGCAACTAGATCAGATCCGGGAACATATCCCACCAGATCAACTGGTGCCCGTATCATTGGATAATGTTACTCAACTCTAAAACTCATGCATGCCGAGGGCACCACAACTAGCGACCAAGTCATCTTCAAAATATCGCTAACGCTGCACTAAAGGTTTTTTGACCTGTTTTTGTGGCATTAATTAATAACTCGGTCAGTTTTGGAAATATCAACATAAAACTTTACATCGTCATTATTTGTCGTTTTCTGTTTCGAAAAAAACATTTTACACCCTTTTCTCAAGTCGGCCATTTTTGCTACTCCAAACAGCAACCAAATCGGCGTTGTAAACAGTAAGGTTACATAGGCGGACAAAAATTGATATAATTTTTTTACGGAGAATAAAACCTGCAGATTGTGAAAGATCTCGATCTGTATATTGCTAGTTCCAAACCCAAAAGTTTTCATCGCGTACCAATTTTGAGGAAATCGCCAAAGTACCAAAGTCTTATTTTTGTACTTTTCAAACGCTTATAAAAGAAAAATCGCGCTTATTAAAATTTAATTGAGCTTGAATGAAAGCCTGATCTTTTCCCTTTCGAATTTTAGATTCTTTGAAGACGATTTTCTAAAAATTGGGACGTTATGGAAACTTTTGGGTTTCGAACTAGCAATATGCAAGCCGATTTTTTTTACAATCTGCAGGTTTTATTCTCCGTATTTTTTCTTTTCGGCTTGTGTTATCTAAGAAAAATTCAAATTCCACCAAAAATGCGGAAAAGTGCGCAATAAGACAAACAGTGTTTTGCTCGGAATCGAGATCGCTGCATCATACACTTGAACGCATTGAGGGCCACTGCAGTGCACTGTGCACTGGGGATTTTTTATATCAAAACTCTTTGCAGAGTTAAAATGTTGTTTCTAAAAATTCTGCATTTTGAAAATTACAAAATGTTAGTAACGCATCAGCGAAGCAGATGGATGTTTGTCACGTACAGTCTCACATAACTTCAAGCGGTGTGCAAAGGAATATCTTCCACAGTGCACATTAATGGAACGGGCTGCACTGCAAGCAATTCAAAAATGAGCGTAAGCACACTTACACAGCACCATGGTCAGCGAAACAAAGACTACATACATATGTTCGTTTTGGCTATATCACAAAGATTAACCCAAAGGATACACCCGAGGCAGTCCAAGAAACTACAGCCAAGGAAGTCAGCTTGGAAGATCTGAACGTTTTACAACATCAGTTGGAATAATTAAAGGAGACCAACTGGAAGGATCCAATCATCGCTCCTCAGCATCATCAAATAGCTGCCTATGTGGTCCTATCAATGTCAATCGTATTCATCATTGTATGGGATCTCAAACGGACGATCGGCAGATGGACACAACTGCACCGGACACCCAAACCTAGACAGAACATGGAGCAGTCCCCACCAGAACCTACCCCAAAGGGTTTTTCGTTCGGCCTAAGCGAAGGTTGATCACCTGTTCAACAGCCGGAAGAATGTTCAGTCGCGGTAGCATTTAGTTATAAGCAAAAATATTCAGACACAGTAAAATATATGTAAAAGGTCTTCAGTCGCAGCAACATGAACTTATAGTAAAAACAAGTAATGAAGCTACCTTCGGTTAGCTTAAGTTTATATACCCTTGCAGAATTTTAACAAAAAAAAATTAACACCGAAATTCTGTAATATTAATTAGTTGTCATATCCTAAACTTGATGAAAATGGCTTGAAAATCGGCTGAGTTATGGCTTTTTTTATTTTTCGGATTGTTCCTATGGCAGCTATAGGATATAGTTGGCCGATTTTCATGAAATTAATATATAAAATTCTGAAATAATATTAAATGGCCAAATTTCAAGTGTGGTGAATATATCTTGAAAACTGACAAAGTTATGGATTTTTCTTTTATTTTCCTGATTGTTCCTATGGAAGCTATAGGATATAGTCGTCCGATTTTCATGAAATGAAAACCGGAATTCAGGAATAATATAAAACGGCTAAATCTCAACTTTGATGAAAATATGTTGAAAACTGACAAAGTTAAAATTTTTTTTCTAAAAATTTTCCGATTGTTCCTATGGCAGCTATATGATATAGTCGTCCGATCCGGCCCGTTCCGACATATGTACGAGTGAGAGTATATAGAAGACTAACTGCAAAGTTTCGTTCAGATAGCTTTAAAACTGAGGGACTAGTTTGAGTAGAAACGGGCAGACGGACAGACATACATGGCTAGATCGACTCGGCTGTTGACCCTGATCAAGAATATATATACTTTATAGGGTCGGAGATGTCTCCTTCAATGCGTTACAATCTTTTGACTAAAATTATAATACCCTGCAAGGGTATAAAAAGTATCAATTATCACGTCAAGCGAGTATTCATAGTCCGCTGATATGAGGAAATGTACTGGGACGATGGTCTAAGTAGCTAGCGATAACCCACATTCACAAAAACTCACATTATTTCCTAAACCATATTTCTGTTGTACCTATAAATATTGTAAAGTTTCATTAATAAAATCAGAAAGAGTTTTACCTCAAACCAAAGCTTTTACTCATACATCAGAGGCTATCGCTGTGCCTTCAGACCCTCATTAACTAAACCAAACCGTCCACTTAGTTCCAAGTGCTAGTTGCGAAAACTAAAGGCAATAGGTTATGCACTATCTGGCAGGCATCAAAAACTCGTCACAAAAACACATAGACTTAAGAAGATATGTAGCAAACTAAGTGACCCGCCAAATGTAGGAGAATAAACACACGTTATGTTGTATTCACACACATCTACATCTGACATCCCCCATCCGTTGAATTTCTCGTTCCAAATCGTTCCACATCCGGTATACATCTGGTGTACATAAAAATTTGATGTACTTTTTTTGGCGATAGTCACGCGATAGTTACGCGATAGTTTTCCAAAGCCAATTAGATTTACTCTTTTTCCCTGTTGAAAATGTTAAAAATGGACAGTTGTAACATTGAAATTGGTGCATTTGAAATTTGAAGGCTCCGAATCAAGATATAAAACAGGAGGCCAGAAAATGCTCCCTCTTCAAGCGGAACTCAGGCCTCTTCGCTAAGCTGAGCAACGACAACGATCTTTTAGAAATTGCTCGCGAGCGCCTGGGAGAGCAGAAGTGGCCTCTGCAAATACTAGCAAAAATGGCTGAAAACCAAGAAAAATTAAAAAAAAAAATAATAATCATCCCACAACAATAAAAACATTAACATAATTTAAAAAAACTAGCTTTTAATTTCACAAATTTATTGGTTAATATATTCTTGAAGGAATAGAATACAGTCTAAATTCCTTGCCAGGCTAGAATTTTGAGAAACTCTAAATAATCTTTCGCGGATGAACCCAACATGTATAATGCTATAGCACTCCTTTCTTTTATTGGAAATGGCTTTTCGCCAGTTGGTGTCCTTTTGTTTAAGAACTCCTAACCTATCCACCAAAATGAAAACGTCCGCTTCTCCATCCACACGCTTCTTGGCATTTGCTCCTTTGTAGAAGATTTATTTTCAATAGCCTCAAGATCGTCATCTGCTCTGGAGCTAACTGATATTAGAGCGTTGGCCAACTTTAGGGTTTGCTGCTGTACAACAGCCAAAACTGCCAAGTCTTTCATATTTAAAAACCCTTTTTTTTTGTTTTTTATGAGTGACAGCTTTCGAAAAGCTAAAACTATATACATATGAAATCGGATGTGGGATGAAAATGTTGCTCTGTGCGAATACGAGTTTCACATCTGTTGAAAATCCCAACTGTTTCAAACGGATGTACTGTGTGTGAATACCCTATTAACTGTCATCAACTCTTTTCCTGCCAGCTTTCCTTCATCTCTCCTTTCCCCTCCTCCCCAATACCAGACTCAGTGCCTAAGGATCGAACGGCGTCCGGCTCCGGGTCGTGAAAGCCGAGGCCAATTAGATCCTGGCACCTCTTCCTAATTCAGGTAAGGAAGTTGGCAAATGAAGCCGCATTCGGTCCAGGATTCTTCCTTGGTTGAGGCACGGTACCCGGCAAACGGGGCCGCGTCGACCTTAGGATTCCTCCCTGGTTGAGGCACTGTGGGCGGGCCGCCGAACCTGCGTCTCGGTGACAAAAAAATGAATTGCATGAAAAACGACTTAATATTTCGAACCTATTCAAAACACCAGTTGTTTAGGTAAGGGGCCCACTGTCCTGCCTTGGCTCACCAAACTTTAAGAGCGCACCCGTGCTCGCCCCTGGTGCTCAAGTACTCGGGTCTGTCGTCGCTGCATTCGCTCGAGCGCTCGCTGTCCGCCACTCGGGCCCACTCCCGCACTGTAAAGCTTAGCTTATCGGTCGGGAGCGCAGCCCTTATGTTAAGATAAATTAGTTCAAAGTATGAAGCGAACCACAATACATGCGACTGCACTGGAAATATACCATCGACGCCCCGATCGCGCGGTGGGTTTTTTCCGGTACTACCAGCGGCTGCTTACATCTTCACCACCCAGCTGCGGAAATCTTTGTGTGGCATCAGCGCCTCCTTTCATATTTTGGTCCATCAGAGCTGGATATTTTTTGGATTTTCTACCAGCAATTCCCTTTTTGTTCCGCCCAAAGATATGTACGATATTTTTCCGTCTCTCTGCTGGTCTTCAGCTGTGGTCCGAACATTATATTTTGTTTACACTGCTGCAAGATTTGTTTCTCCTCCCGAGTCAGCTCCAAGTCCGAGTGTTCCGAGACAACGGCAGTTTGGTAATTTCTATTCTTCTTCGCCTTCAAATTCTGAAAAATTCCATTCGTCCCCGTATTGTGTCTGCCATATTACTCGCCGTTCTTTTTTCTCCCCGTTATCCATTTGCTTGCCAACGGTCGAGGCATATATGTATCCATTTACGTACATATGTACATACATATACACATACACGATTTTTTCTGGTGCAATTCATCCGCGAAAAATTCGCAAAGGAACAGTAAAATTATGTGGGGACGAACAGAAGGCATAATTAATATTGGCCAGTCGGTGTGAATTAGTTCCGGAAATTTCCAAGCTCGCCGAACAGTCCGCTTCTGTCGCAATATGTTCTGTTTTCCAATCAGTGTCATTTTTTGCACCACATAACCCTTCTGTTACCCCAGTTATATAAATTATTTAATTGTCTGGACCGGCTGGCTGTTCCTCCGTGGCAGAGGTAGAGCCGGCTGGTTGAATATCCGTGGCGGGGGTCGGCGGTAGGTTGCTGCCGCTGATGGCCCTCGTCGCTTTAGCCCCCAAAGGAATGCCACCAAGGTTGGCAGCCACTGGAGAGTCGGGTGGTCGCTTCGACTTTCTTCTTTTTTTCCGAAGTTTATGGTAGAAGATACTTATCTCCGTTTTTACGGTCCTTAAAGCACGATAACCAAATTCAATAAGTAGAGTAAATGTAACGGCTAAAGTCGGAGTTTTATAATCGAGCTAGTGCTCTTTATTTTAAATCCGAATTAAAACTGAACTTAAGAATTGACAAAAGCTAATGCCTGGCCGTATGCCCGTGGCTGAGCTTTCAAGGCCCATTAGGCTGGAACCAATTTAAGGTGGACCATACAAGAGTGTGTTAATAATAGTAATAATAAAAAATGATTAATAATAAAAAGTGATTAACATTCATAATGATTCATATTAATGAAAGGGATAAGAATTGGCCTGCTCAGCCTACGCTGGGAGTTGGTTGTTAAGTACTCCCCCCTTAAAATGGACGCTGTCCATTTCGTCCATTTCCATTCGTCGATGGACCTTTGTAACTGTGTTGTTGGAGCAGGATCAAGCCGCATAGTGTGAGGCTAACGGCGACTCCCGCGGCGAACCAAATCTTCGGGGAACCTCCAGCCGACACATCATCTCTGAACTCCTGCATCAAACGCAGGTTATGCTCGTTCATCCGCTGTAGTAGTGGCAGATTTAGTATGTGATCGTGTCCCGTGATGTAATCAGAGGGGAGGCCGTAATACCCGGGTTCTTATTCACAGAGAAGTTGAGGTTCAGATACACGGAGTCGTTGATCACCGCCTTCCTCTCGAAAGTGATAAGGTGGGTCCCTACTATAGTTCTTGTGGGACCGTCATCGATAGTAATCCTCGTTATTTTTTAGTTGGCGATTATTACTCCGTCGTCCACAATTTTAAGGGGTTCCAGATTGCTGGGCCGCGTTCGGCATGTAGCCGCCCCGCCTACATGTAATTGCCTGGCGCAAGTGTCATGGGACGCCTTTTTGCGAAATGTGGCCAAGTTGGTAGAAGCGCAATCGGAGTCTGCTAGGATTCCATCATCACATTCCGCCACGATGTTGTCTTCTATTTGTAGCATAGTATGGTAGTGTGCGACAGGGAAGAGCAGAACTTTTTTACAAATAGCTTAACTCTAGGGTACTGAACTATAACATGGATAATGTCATTAGATTGGAAAATTTTAATCTTAGATACATCCATAAGGCTAACTATACGGACCTCTGTGAGCTATTCGTCAAAAATAGCCTTTAGGTCATTATGGTTGGAAATAGTAGGGCTTATGAAATTATTTTTAGTGAGTGAAATAGTGAGCATACAATTTTGGATTTCGGATATTAGCATTTTATTTCTGGCGAGGAGTGTTTCGAACAAATAACCTGAGTCAACAAGCCCGTCCCTTTTCTCCTTGAGGATCCTATTTACTGTGTCTGTGAGCCAATTAATGTTTTTCTGTGTCTCTGTATTAATAACAACCTTTCGATTGTTGGCCTCGATAAGCGATGCTTGATTGGTGTTAATACTACTAAGATCATCCGCGTCAGGTGTACCCGCCACGACCTTAAGGACTGAGCCCAAAAAATCGAGGCTCCTGGCCATTCTATGGTGTATCTTAAGCTCATCAAATATGTTCTGGGCATGTTCGTGTCAACTTCCAGTAGCTTCCTCATGTGGGATTGTGGGAACAGTTCCACCATTCCGACCGTGGAGTCAATTATGCTAGCAAACTCGGACAGATTTGTCGAGTTCCTGACCAGGCCATACTGTTCCCATTGTAAGGATGCACTACGGCCGAGATATAAACTCAGCGGCCCAGACCCCCTTTCCAGTTATAATTTATATTTTGGAAACTCCAGAAAGGCCGAGGTTGGTGAGGTTTTAAGGGGTGGGTTTTGACCTAGAAAAGCTGCCACCTCCAATTGCCCACGCTGGGCGGGACAGCGCTACCGGCCCGGGAGTTTCCCAGCGGCCGAACCCTCCACTAGAGACTGGAGCCGTGGCCCGGGGTGAACCCAGCAGCCCGCTCCCGCTCCCGCGCCCGCAACCCAAACCTAAAACCGCGGCGCCGGCGTGCCCAAGCTGCCGCGGCCCGGCGGCTCCACCGTGGTTGCCCCAACGGCGGGCCGTCGCCCTCCCCTAAATATGCCCCTTGACTCGTAATTGCCAGCGACGGCGCCCGGGCTAATCCCTGAGACGCATCCTGAGACTGGACAGACGGCTGGGAAGAGTCCCGCAACCGCCGTCCGCGTCCACGCACGGAATTAATCCCAGTGACGTGACGCTCCTGGTCCCGCCCTGCCCAAATCGATACCTGGAGTAACCCAACGACAGCCGAGGTGGGGAGGAGGGGCACAGTGGGTGATATGAGTGGCTAATAGGGATAGGAAAATAATAGAATCGGTACTAAATGTGTTCATTCTGCCTTTTATTCATGTTCGTGATGCCTATGTTTGCCCCTAATGCGTTCTCTCTCTCTCTCTGCTTAGCTTGTACTCACAGCCAGTAAGTAAGCTCTTAATTTAAATGCATAGCGGGCTCGCCTCGCTCACCAAAATAAATGTTCCAAAGGTTCTTGTTTCGGCGTCCTCTTCGTCCTGTGTCGGGTGTCCTGGTTTTCCAAATCGTGGGGTCGTCAATTGATCAATTTCACTGGCCTAACTTCTATTTTCTCTGGTCTAATTACGAGTGATCTTCATCTCGATTTTCAATTGTCTCATGACCTGATTCTGCCAACTCATTTTGCGGCTGCGCTGCCACGATCCATGGCACGCGCCGTTCCGCATTCCATGCATTCTTTGCATTGTGAGCTTTCCTTCTCGCTCCCTCTTGGGCGGCAGGTGGCCAATGCAAATTCCATTTCGCATTCCGATGTTCTGCCGGCGCCTGTGCCGCGGGTCTCTGCCCTGATAGCGCCGCGTCCTCAGGCCTCGAGTGCGCAAGCGATCCTCGACGCGCCGGATCAGTGGTGCCGGCAGTCGCCCTCCTGGCATCGACCACTCGACTGGAGCCACTACCCAGGGTTCTGGGGGGTTCCACGGCACCTGCCGTGCCGGTGGCTCCCTATCTTCGTCGGACGCGCTGCTGGGCGAATCCTCCCACGGGGCGGATCGGCTCCTCGGCCGGTAGTCCCAGACAGGCGCCCCGGCGGCCACGGGTGACCTTGGCGGACCCGCACTTGGTGGCGGGGG
Organism: Drosophila mayri; assembly: GCA_008042485.1. Classification (NCBI taxonomy): domain Eukaryota; kingdom Metazoa; phylum Arthropoda; class Insecta; order Diptera; family Drosophilidae; genus Drosophila; species Drosophila mayri. The sequence continues at coordinate 1,633 of VNJN01002119.1, read as the reverse complement.
GTCTGGCCAAGAATGGCCCGGGACCGAACATCTCCCTCGGTCTGGGGGATGCCAGCGACCCTGGGTCCCGCGTCGCTACGTAGCCATCACGGAGGGGGCTATACGCCTCCGTCAGTCTTAGCCCAATGGTTTGCCCGGGCGTTCTTGGCGGTTTGCAGGCCACTCCGGGCGCTGTCCCGTCCCTAGGCGTCATGGATTTCTCCTCCAGCGGCGGCGGCCCTGTGTCCTCGTCCGACACCTCCTCATACGTGGCCCCTAATGGTCCTGGGACCGGCACCAGGTTCGCCAAGGTGCGGGCCGACACCTCGCCCAAAGAGGCCCGCATTGACCCTCGACGGCTGTCTTGGCTGGGGCGGAGCTTCCCAGGGGAGAAGCGTGGGTGAGTCTGGTGACGGTGGTACGGACATCATCCACGGGGGCCATCTGGCTTCCCCAAAACGGGCGTCGAGCGCGATTTCCTCCGCGCTCTCACTCGAGAGCACCACCGTCTCCAGCGTCCCTGCTGGCGGCGCTGGTTGCGGTACTCCCGTGGCTGGCACCACCATCAGTAGCAGTGGTCCACGCTGTCGCCGTGGGTCCCGCGGAGGGGCACTACCCACGTCAACGTAAAGGGGCCGCCCCGATCCGGTAAGGGCGGCCACCTCCAATGGGTCATCCCCGGGAACGGGGCGCAAACACTCGTCGAGTTAGAGCTCTCCGAAGCTCTCCTCGACCGCCGCCGTTAGCCAGGAGTAGTCCCTGGTTATCGGGGGTCTCCGGGCTGTCTTGCGCAAACCGCAGCGGTCAGTGGGGGTGGCCCCATAATCTCGGCCGTCACGGCCACTCGCGTGAGTGGGCGTCCGGCCGGCCACAAAAACAGAGAGAGTCCTCGTCCTTGTCCTGACATCGTCTTGAGTTTACTGTGGGAAAAGAAATGGTTAGTTTTGTACGTTTCTGAATCCCTACCTAGGGGTGTAACAATTCTAGTCCCTACGTAGCCCCGTAGTTCTCCCCGCGGTGGGAAAGTCTGACCTATTAATCTGCTCGGTGTTCGCGTTTACTGGCTTTCCCCGGTGGGGAGCGGAGTGTTGGACGGGCGCACCCGTCATCAAGTGACTTCATGAGCTCTTGTCTGTTTCGATAGAGTATCCGACAGCGTTGTCGTCTATACCAGCCCTTCGAGTGTGAGACTGCTTTCACTGGTCGGGGCGGCCTACTCGAACTCGTGTTCGCCGGGATCCAATTTTGCTGCGAATCCTTCCATGGCATTCGATAAGGTGTAACTTCGAACCAGCACTAGTGATCCCACCGGCGGCTTCCATTCCCGTCGGCGGAGATGATGCTCGGTCGGCATTGTTCCTAACGACTTCGAAAATGTGGTGCAGCTGCCTACTCCGTTCCGTTGGGGTTCGTCGTAGAGAGCGTAGGGCAGCCGAGGCTCCCTTCCTTGAACCAGAAATGCCGGACTGCAGCCGGTTGTGTCGGAGATACTGCTGTTTATTGCCAACGATATTTCTGGGAGCAGCTCATCCCAATTATTCTGTTTGTTTCCGTCCAGATACTGGGCGATCATCGTCTTAATAGTCCGGTTTGCTCTCTCTGTCGGATTCTGCATTGGTCTGTACGGGGCCGTGTGCTGCAACTCCATTCCTAG
>VNJN01002117.1:0-15520 GCA_008042485.1 Drosophila mayri | reverse complement strand
GCTGCGTCGAGTGAGACGCTTCCGGACCAGGGTTCGCCTTAGGGGCCCCGCCGGTTGGTCTAGAGGTTGACCCTAGAGCCTTCCTCTCCACGCCGTTCGGTGGTCCCATGGTTAGCCCCGCTTTGGAAGAGGAGGCCTTGGCATCCTTCTCCGCACCGCGTCCCGCCTCCAGATGTTGCCCCTCTGTGGGGAGCTTCTCCATCTCAGCAACTCCTTGGCTTTTGAGGGCCTTGGAGTTTGACGGGTCAGTGACCCCATTTCCGGACTTTTTTAGGGAGTTCCGTTCTCCACTTAAGTTTATTTTAAGATTGGTGTTCATATTTGGTCCCACGAGTAGGCGGGAAGGGGTTCGTCCATCATGACATAGCCCGCTTGTCATGATAAGCCTGGTTAAAACTGGGAGGTCGGCCGGTCCCCCAGAGTTCGCATATTAACGTCCGAGCCCCCCCTCGGACACGCATCCTTCGGCATATGCTGTTCCACCTTGGATTGGGGTGATTTGAGGAAGGGAGTGTTCTTCTCCCCGCCCGACTACCATTAGCCAGCATCCTCGGCAGAGACATGACCTTACCGGGACCTGTTACCAGCCGCCCTCACGTGGAGAGTATAGTCGCACTACCAGCGGTGTACACAGTTACGGCACGCAATTGCTTGCGTGTAGGTCCCCCTGTTGTACCCGTTGGCTGACGGCCAAATGGTGTGATAAGGAGTTTTAATTTTTGGCACTCGATACCTAATTGTTAGGCATTATTTAGCAGAGCTTTCCGTGATCCAATCCACCTTGATCCACTCCAATTGCTGAATCTAAAGTGCTTTCGCTCCACCAGCTAAGTTTTCCCCTGAAAAATATGTAGAAAAAACTGAACAAGTGCTATTTGCAGTTTGGAACGGCTTATCAGGCAAAAAAAACCAAGAGAGTGCAATGGTCTGGGTGCGATTAGCTGGTTGGAAAAGGTTCTTCTTTCTACACCCCGAAGTCGTCTCGGTCTGGGTGTTAAATTTTATGTGCGGTGTCTGAATATTCCCGGTTCCGCGCTGTTATATTTACCCAGTCGGTCTTAGCGGTAAACGACTCGGTGTAGAAAACTACCTATGTGCAGCGGGTATGGTCAGTGGCAAGTGCCTGATTCAGGTACCAGAACCGAGTGCCGCTTCTTTCAAGATATAATCATCTTCGCTCAGCGGGACATTTCCCTTTTGGGATATTTTTTAATGCGCTGATAAATCATCAATTATTCTACGCAATTAAAAATCGCTAATTTTAAATGTTTTCTTCTGCTCTAAGATAAGGCACAGTATTGCAATAAAGTTTATCTAAATAAGTATAGTTTGAAGTAGCCAAGAAGCCAAAAGTAAAAAATAAAATACTAAAAAGTATGCCCATGGCAGTTGTTTTTTTAATCCACTTTGTTAAAAAAGCCCTTTGCGGTGCCATGAAATTCTCGAAAACGAATTATTAAATGGAATCATTGCTGGAAAGGTGGTTCCGCCCTCAACGGTTCTCGGCTAAAAATATTTTTTATTTTTTGTGGTTTTGGGGACGCTTTAAGTGAAAACAAGTAAAGTAACAGGTAAAACTAAGTATTATTTCTTTGATAACTTTTAATCTGATCGCAGTTCTTAATGTACATACATACAAAATTCGTGACTCTAGCTTTAAAGCTTTTAATTTGATAATTTGATTTCGCTTTTTGATGATTTGCGAGGCGGAAGTGGGCGTGGTAAAAATTTGAAACAAACTTGATCTGCATGCAAGCATAACAAATAAGAGCTCTATCTCTTATAGTCTCTGAGATCCAGTGTTTCATACGGACAGACGGACAGACACACAGACGGACATGGCTAGATCGTCTCGGCTGTTGACGCTGATCAAGAATATATTTATTTTATAGAGTCGAAGATGTCTCCTTCTACCTGTTACATACATTTCCTGCCGGCACAAAGTTATAATACGGTTCTACCCTATGGGTAGCGGGTATAAAAAATACTTTTCACCAAAAATCTGACATAAAAAATCTGAACTTTAAAAATCTATCCGAAAAAATGGGGAAAACAAAACCGTTGGAAAGATGAAAAATATGTTAAGAACTTTACTTGATTTTTGACAAGTACTCCTTAAATATTTTACTATCGAATGGAAAAATTCAAAATTTTTACCATTTTTGACCACCTAAACTAATGTAAAACTTTTTTAAACGGCAATTGGGAAAATTATAAATACTATTAATATTAGTATATGTATATTTTATACTTTATAGCATTCGCAAACACTAAAAGAAAATTTAAAATTAATAAATAAAGAAATGATAATTAAAACCATTTAGCTGGAAATAAGACTATCGGGTTTGATTTAGGCATCCCCAAAAACTTTACTGTGCCCCCGCCAAATCAATTACGACCCGTGGGGCTGAAATTAAGTCTCAGAAATCAAAATCAAGTCGTTTTTTTGTGTTGGCTGATGTGATGTCAATCACTTGTTGGACCGCATACGTATTGAAATTAGTTTCTTTTAGTCTGCGACAAAGGAAAGAATCACTTTTTTATTTACTAATTATGTTTTTATATTATAAGGCATTTTGTACGGAACTCGTCATAGGATTGCACGCAACAACTCCTTTCATGCATTCATCGCAGGTTTGCGGCCTCTGTTCAGATCCTGGCTTTGCGTTTTCACGTACTCCTTACTCAACCGATGCTTCAAACTACTAAACGACAGGATTTCCCTGGGCACCGTGGGATCCTGGGGTTTCCGTGGGTACCGTGGGATCCTGACTTCTCGAGTATGTTTTAGCGTCCTAAACCTTTCATCAAGGACTTTTGTACAGAGAATCCTCGAAAGTTCTCTTGAACCTGCGAATATCAGATCCAGAAGGCTGGATCACCTTTCTTGCAGGCACAAAGTTTCCTGCGAGCTGTAGATGTGCGATCAGGCGAAGCTGGTCCGAACTGAGATCATAAGTCTCGATAATGGTCAGTCTGAAGTCTTGTATTCCATGGTAGAGAGCCAGGTCCAGTGATAAAGGGGTTTTATCATTGCAGGGATAGCAGGTTGGCCTAACCGTGGCAAGAATTTTAGTTTGTGTGCTTCCAGAGCTTCTGCAACAGCCTTTCCTGTCGGCCCTGAAGTTACCCCAATCCCGGTGCTTTGCGTTTCCTGTATTACCAGTATAATCCGCTTTGTAAGTGTCTTAGCACGCTGTAGCGCAGGGAAGAGCGAAAAAACAGCAACAGAAACACCAGAAGCTCCACCCATTAAACTTCTGGCATTCCATATAGCGATCTTTGCTGGGATCTGGAGTTTCTCTCCCTTTGTAGGTCTCTAACGACCAGGGAGATGCTTTTCTACAGTGCTTTTTAGCTCAAATAGCATGCTATTTATCTGTGAGAGGTCCTAAGAATCTTTTGGGGTTTCAGTTGCCTGTTGCTGGGTAGGCCCATATGCTTTAGGACTCAGTGGTGGAAAGTCCTCCTGGAGATTCACGGTTCTCTGCGTCGTCCTGGTATGTGGCTCCAGTCTGCAAAGCAAAGCAAAAGGCTGGCTTTACCATGCTGTGGAAAGGCTGAATTTCCAGGTGTTAAAGGGATCATAGACGCTGCATTTTTAATCTTCTGCGCAACGATTCGACACAAAACACGATTTCCTTTACAGTTGGCACATGTCAAGTCACTACTAGTTCCTTCCAAGCTATCTTCAGATCCTGCCAAGTGACCTTCTCCCACATCAACCACATATAGGCTTTTTCAGGGAATAGTTCTTGGTATTGTGAATTCGAAGCATCTAAAGCACCCTTTTCAAGTCCACCATTTTCTCGATTGTGGACCTCTGCCTACCAATCCCATTGAGCACTAGTGCCTCGCCATTGATTGGTGCTTGTTTGAGGTCGGTAATCCATATATGTTGCCTTCCAGTTTCAGCATACCTCAACTGTGTCTGGTTACCTTTTGTAGTAGGCTAGTAGAGGGTCACACGATAATACTGCTGTAAGCGAGTAGAGAGGGTCATACCGAAGCTATGTTAAACCTATGTAAATAGCTATGTAAAACCGATGTAAGAAGCGAAGTTAAAAGAGACGATTGTTAAGAACGCTTTCTTTAATTTGGCACGTGAAATAAAGCGGAAGCATAACGAACGTTTGTATTTGTCCTCCCACAAATTCAGAAGTGGTCAAATTTACGTAATGAACGAGATTGATTTAAACGCGTTTACGGTCATCCAACTAAAAAGGTGGCTATCAGCGTTGGGCTTGTCGACCCAAGGTGTTAAGACCGAACTATTGGCTCGACTAAGGAAAGTACCTCCCGAGAAACGAGGTCACTTGCCAAAAGCGGAAGCCAGCTATTTGACCGGAGAAGAGCAGACCGACAACTCCAGCGCCGGACCCCAAAAGATCAACGCCATCCCGAAGGATGCAACACAGTCGCCGCAGGGAAGTGATTCCGAGAATGTTCCAGAACAAAATGAACTTCTTGGAATCATCGCACAGTTGCGGGCTACACTCATTGCACAGCAAGAGGCATTACAACGAGCCGAAGCTCGTGGCGCCATGCAATAACAACAAATTGACGTTATGCAACTAATACAGTTACAGCAACAAGAGGAGACACGCGCCTCTACACTGGTACAACAGCAAGAAAAGACACGCGCCGCTACACCAAGACAACAGCAAGAGATGCTTGCCGCTATACAACCACAGCTACAAGAAGGTGTCGCCATGCAACAACAACAACAGCCAAGCCATAGCACTGATGGCACTCAGGGAGAAAGTCCAGGGCTGGAGCGCTCCCCTTTGCTATGGGTGGATCACATCAAGAGCGGTAGTAATGCAAAGAAAAGGAGATGGAAAACTCCATCCTGTATTCTATTTTTCAAAGCGTAGTACAGAGACTGAGGCAAAGTACCACAGCTTTGAGATGGAAACTCTAGCCATTATCTACGCGCTGCGCAGATTTAGAATCTACTTACAAGGAAGACATTTCAAGATTATAACCGATTGCAATTCGTTAACGCTTACTTTAAATAGAACTATGTAAATCCTAGAATCGCCCGATTGGCACTTGAACTTCAAAATTATGATTACGAACTCATTCATAGATCAGGAACGAAAATGCAGCACGTTGATGCTCTAAGCAGATGCAATATTTTGGTCGTAGAAACCACAAATTTTAAAGACAATCTGCCAGTCGAAAGATTTAAAAATACAACAAATTAAGAAAGATTTAGAAAAAAAAACAGCACAAACTATTCGAAATGAATAGTTTACAAAAAAACTATGAATAGTTTACAAAAAAAACTTTTGATGATCGCTTATAATTTTTTGTCCCTGAGACATGGAAAGTCAAGTCCTGCTGAAGTATAATAATAAGCTTGGACACATTGGCAGGGATAAAATGATAGAAGCAATTTTGAGGAGTTATTGGTTTAGAAACGTCAAAGAAAAATGCAAGAGTCACATAGATAATTGCCTAAAATCTGTAGCATTTTCTCCTTACTCTGGAAAATCAGAAGGTTTCCTACACAGAATTCCGAAAGGAGATAAGCCTTTTGAATTGATAGACATAGACCAATACGGGTCAGTAGCAGCAGGAAGAGCATACAAACACATATTTCTAACAATAGATGTGTTTACAAAAGTCGTTAGATCATATACAACAAAGACAACAAACACAAAAGAAGTCTTAAAAGTCTTAAGTGATTATTTTAGAGCACATAGCAAACCGAAATGTATAGTTTCAGACAGAGGCAGTTGTTTCACTTCTAATGACTTCGAACAATTTACAACAAAAAACGACATCAAACATTTAAAGATAGCGACAGGTTCTCCGCAGGCAAATGGACAACTGGAACGCATAAACAGAACAATGGGACCATTGTAGGTACACAAGTACCTAGCAAAATGCTCTTCGGTGTAGAGCAAAAAGGTCAAGTTGTTGATGAACTAAAAAGAAAATTAGAAGAAATTAACAATACGACACAGGTAGAAAGTTTAGAAGAAATCAGAAGACTAGCAAGGGATAATCAAATTCGAGCACAGATGTATAACAAAACATAAGTTGATAAAACAAAGAAAAAGCCAAAAGATTACACGAAAGGAGATTATATTTTGGTAAAAATTTCGACAGTACTGCGGGAGTTGCTAGGAAATTAATCCCCAAAAACGAAGGTCCATATTTGTAAGATAAGGTCCTTCGTAATGACAGGTTCTTATTATAGGATGTTGAAGGCTTTCAAGTTTCTCGAAATCCATACAGGAGTGTTTGGAGTGCTCAAAACATAAGACCTTAAATAGGAAATCGAACGAAACCATAAAGAAAAACTACTATTATTCGATTAGTCTAAGCATAAGAAGTAAGAAGTATTACAATAAATGATCATTAAAAAGAAACTTGGATCAGGAGATCCAGACAGTCAGGATGGCCGAATTGTAGTAGGCTAGTAGAGGGTCACACGACAATACTGCTGTAAGCGAGTAGAGAGGGTCATACCGATATTTGTATAACTCACTAATTTATGCAATGCTATGTTAAACCTATGTAAAAAGCTATGTAAAAGAGACGAAGCTAACTGAGACGAATGTTAAGAACGCTCTCTTCAATTTGGCACGTGAAATAAAGCGGAAGCATAACGAACGTTTGTATTTGTCCTCCCACAAATTCAGAAGTGGTCAAATCTACGCAATGAACGAGATTGATTTAATCGCGTTTACTTTCATCCAACTAAAAAGGTGGCTATCAGCGTTGGGCTTGTCGACCCAAGGTGTTAAGACCGAACTATTGGCTCGACTAGGGAAAGTACCTCCCGAGAAACGAGGTCACTTGCCAGAAGAGGAAGCCAGCTATTTGACCGGAGAAGAGCAGACCGACAACCCCAGCGCCGGGCCCCAAAAGATCAACCCCATCCCGGAGGATGCAACACAGTCGCCGCAGGGAAGTGATTCCGAGAATGTTCCAGAAGAAAATGAACTTCTTGGAATCATCGCACAGTTGCGGGCTACACTCATTGCACAGCAAGAGGCATTAAAACGAGCCGATGCTCGTGGCGCCATGCAACAACAACAAATTGACGTTATGCAACTAATACAGTTACAGCAACAAGAGGAGACACGCGCCTCTACACTGGTACAACAGCAAGAAGAGACACGCGCCGCTGCACCAAGACAACAGCAAGAGATGCTTGCCGCTATACAACCACAGCTACAAGAAGGTGCCGCCATGCAACAACAACAACAGCCAAGCCATAGAACTGATGGCACTCAGGGAGAAAGACCAGGGCTGGAGCGCTCCCCTTTGCTAAGGAAGCGGCAATCAATTTTGAAGGCAACATCTTCAGATCATACATTTTCGCCAGTTTTGCCAGTTCGTCCTTTATTTTCAGTCCTATTTTAAAAGAAAGCTCACTTATTCACGATCTTCAACGAGTTAAGCCAGTTTATTCGCCAGGTCCCGATGGAATACCTGGCTCTCTGCTTGGGTATTGCTCCGAGGCGCTGTGTAACCCCCTTCTTAAATTGTTTACCTTATCTTTAGAATCCTCAGATTTTCCCCTTATTTGGAGGGAATCATTTGTTATTCCTCTCCACAAAAAAGGTAGCAAATCGGATGCCAGTAACTATAGGGGGATCTCTAAGTTATCGGCTATCCCCAAACTTTTCGAGAATGTAATCACTCCTCACTTGCAACATCTGTGTAGATCCGTCATTTCGCCATGTCAGCATGGTTTTATGAGGCGAAGATCAACCACGACCAATCTTCTGGAACTTACCTTTTTTGTTATCAGGGGCTTCCAACAAAACTTTCAAACCGATGTTATTTACACGGACTTTAGTAAAGCTTTCGACTCGGTAAATCATTCTCTTCTGGTTAGGAAACTTGATTCAATGGGGTTTCCTAGTGATCTTCTTAAATGGATTTCGAGTTATCTAAGTGACAGGACCCAAAAGGTTCTGTTCAGAAACGTTCTATCCAATAACCTCAGGGTCACATCTGGCGTCCCACAGGGTAGCCACCTTGGACCACTGCTATTCACATTGTTTATCAATGATTTGCCGCAGGTTCTAACCAAATCCAGAGTACTTATGTACGCTGATGACGTTAAACTTTGTTTGCAATATAGGGACAGTTCTTGCCAATCAGACCTACAATCGGATCTTGATAAGCATGTCATGCTACCGATTTACATCTCAACAGCTCAAAATGCAAACTTATGACATTCTACGTGTTACTCCCCTGCTTGCAACCTATTTGCTTAACGACTGCTCTTTGGAAAGAATTACTATTGTTGATGATCTGGGTGTCCGCCTGGATCCTAAAATTTCGTTCACTGAACATATCTCTTGTATGGTTAACAAAGCCAGAGGCATGCTGGGATTCATTAAAAGGTGGGCGAAGGAATTCGATTCTCCTTATGTAACGAAGACTCTCTTTACTTCGTTGGTTCGCCCTATATTGGAGTATGGTTCGTGCGTCTGGAGTCCTCAATTTGGAGTCCATAGTTGCAGCATTGAATCTGTCCAGAAGTACTTTTTGCCTTTTGCCCTTCTTGGCCTCCCCTGGGATGCTAACTTTAGATTACCGTCTTTCTCTTCATTTTACCTAACCGTAGGACGATGCTTGGCGTCGTCTTTTTACTTATTCACGGTGATTTGGAGAGCCCCTACCTGCTAGGCCGTCTTAATTTCTCTTTATGGCTTAATGTACTTTAAACTCACGCCTACAGTGGTTAACTACTAATGGAATAATTACAATCGCCTGTTTAGTAGTATTAAAGGCATTGAAAGCCTTCAAAAACTAAAAACTGTATTGCTTATAGTACTAACCCGTATTGAATCCTAATTTTTCCTCGTCCTATTATATTTTTTCTTTTCTCGCGTCTATGCAGAACGCGTTCGTGCCGTAGGTCGGTTGGGTGGGAGGTGGGCGTGGGACTTGCGTGATTTAAAACAAGTAAGAAAGCTACAGGCGAGTGAGCTGAACTGTGAGATACCCTTTACACATAGTAAATAGTGAAGACATTTTTGAACATAACTGACAAATGCAAATTCAAGTGTAATATAATCACATGCCTACAAAAATATATACACATGTATATACGTGTGTAAAAACGCTGATATTTACTACCATTTATTATTGTGATTGCTTCTCGAATATCTTATTAGATTCTTTTCCGATCACAATCAAGAACTGGTAAGATTAATAAGTTGGTCTAGTTGGTCAACCAAATAAGGCATGCTGCAGCAGCCGTTTGTGGTCATACAAAATTATTTCTTTAATAACTTCGTCAATTTTTATCTGATCGCAACCACGCAACCTGATCACACAGACTATAGTTCTTAATGTACATACCAAAATTCGCGACTCCAGCTTTAAAATTACGCTTTTTGATGATTTGCGGGTGCGGAAGTGGGCGTGGTAAACATTTGAAATAAACTTGCAAGCATAACAAATACTGTCGAAAAAAATTAAGAGCTCTCAGACAGACAGACGGACAGACTGACATGGCTAGATCGTATCGGCTGTTGACGCTGATCAATAATATATATACTTTATAGGGTCAGAAATGCCTCCATTTTCCTACATACATTTCCTGCCGACACAAAGTTATAATACTCTTCTACCCTATGGGTAGCGGGTATAAAAAAAATATTTATTTATTTATATAAAGCTTGTATTAAACTAAAAGCAAACTAGTAATTAAGGTCATTGGCTGCTGTGGCCTACCGCTCGATTAAGATTAAACACATTTTTGTTTTAACTAATCGACTCAATTATTAATATTAATATTTGATTTTGTGAGTGAGGTTGGCTTTGTGGAGGAAGGAGAGGATTTTCTTAGAATATTTTGTTGCTGGGTTTGCAATGAGTTGGATTGGGGTTTCGCAGGAGAAATATGAGGTTCTATGTTGGAAAGATTGGCCTTCCATTCAAGACCAATTTCAACTTTGGTATAAGCGCAGTTTTGGCGTTATTAGCGTTTGAAAAGTGCCAAAATATGTAATTTTTGGTATTTTGAGGGCGATTTCCTCAAAATTGAGACGTGATGGAAACTTTTGGGTTACTACTAGTAATATACACCGAGATCTTTCACAATCTGAAGGTTTTATTCTCCGTACTTTTTCTTGTCGACCTGTGTTATTTTTTTTTGTTGTCTGTTAATGTTTGAGGTTTTAAAGGAGAAGTTTGGAGGGGTGTTTTGTGCGATTAGATTTTACCATTCGGACGTTTGGTTTCGCAGTCTTTTGTGTTTGAGTTTATAGTGTTTCTTGAGGTGTTGCGTGATATCTTTGGAGTTGAGGTTTTGAGTAAATATTAGTAACTGCCCTGTCGGCTCTCTCATTGCCCTTTATGCCAATGCATACAAATTAGTTTAATTTTTGGGAATTATGGTTATTGTGTTTCTGATTATAGTGGGGTAGTAGGAATGGTTGTCGGAGTTGGTTATGGATTTTAGGAAGGATTGGGAATCGGTGCATATAGCGTATTTGCATGTATTTTTGCTTCAGAATTTGACGGCTTCAAGTATAGCTATAATTTCGCTTGTAAGTACAGGGGTAGGGGTCCAGTTTTAATAGTATTAATGTCGCTTGAAACACTAAAGCTCACTGTGTCGCTTGCCTTAGAGCCGTTGGTATGGAGAAATTGGTGGTTATGCAGGGAGTATTTTATAGAGTGGAAGAGTTGGTAGGTTATGGGAGGTGTAGTGTTTTTGTTGAAATGGGATATTATATTTTCTTTTAGAGGGTTTGAGTAGCTCGCCAATATGGGAGTCATAAGAGTTGATCAGTTTCGTAGCTAGTTTGCCTGTAGGAAGATTCCGTCTGTTTTCAAGGGTGTTTATTCTTGACTCGTTCAGAAGATAGTTCGTTGGTGTAGTTTTGAAGGCGCCTAGGGCTGCCCTTGTTGCGGAGTTTTGGCAGGATTAGAGGCGGTTTAGCATGGATGTTGTAGCTTTCCCATTTTTGGGTAGGCAGTAATCTATTTTGGAGATGAGAAGGGACTTAATAATATGGATGAGGGAGGTTGTGTTGCAGTTGTATTTTCTTGAGTAGAGGTGTTTTATAATGTTGAGAGGGCGGGAGAGGGCTCTTTAAGGTTATTTATAAGGGAGTTCCAGTTATAACGCTTATTTTTGTCAGGAACACCATTCTCCGATTTGCTGGAATAGGGTTGAGAGATTAATTTGGGGGTTTTTGTTACGGCTGTGTTCGACAATAAGGTAAAAGTCCTCGGCATATGCTGTGAATTTTATGTGTGGGGGGAGGGAGACGATGTAGGTAAGGGTGTTGTAGGCAATATGGAACAGGATAACTGATATGGGTGATCCTTGTGGGATACCATTTCTAAATTTATCACTCATTTATCTTTATCCATTAGTTGTAGTATGCATTATTTTTTATTATTTTTTTTTTTTGGTATTTTTACCTTAGGTTATTTTGCTTTATTGCGTTACATTTTCACAGACGCAGATTGACACAACAAATAAAAAATGATTCTGGTTCAGTAAAGATGGCCACAGGTCGGTTTTACCAGCTTCAGCTTTTATTGATCCCTTAGCAGGGAAAAAGTGAAAACAATAGATAACTGAGAGGTACCAATTTACCTGTAGGAACTCAAACCAAACTGTCGATTTTTTAGATTTGTAGCTTATGAATGTAGCCATCATTTAAAGTAAAAAACGGCACGATTTATAATATATTTTCCAAAGAATATTACCTGAAAGTATATTTGCCCAATTTTTATACCGTTTACCAAAGGTACACAGGTATTATAATTTTGTGCCAGTGCGATTTTCTGTAACAGGCAGCAGGTGGCGTGGCAAAGCCACAAAAGTTACCTTAATATTGGTCGGTACCACTAAAGGAGTCGATATAGCCATGTCCGCCCGTCCGTCTCACACTGCGATTTGGTCCCGCTAGCGGCACTTAATTAATTATTTCTAAACTAAAATATATATCACCAGTCTGTTTTTTTTCACTGCTCACAGAAAAATAGTAGAATTTTGTAAGAACAAAAAATTTTAAAAAATGTTTCTTTTTTTAATATTTTATTTTAAATTTAATAAACATAATTATGCATGAAATTGATCTAGAAAAAGAACATTATTCGGAATCTTCGGAATTAGAGAGGCATATCCAGATCCTTTGTTAAAAGCAAGCTCTTAACTTCGTCATCCACAACAATCGTTTATGCTGAAGAAATCGGGAACCCATTTGACAATGAAGTTATTAAGAGGCCCGAATGCTCGAATGCGTAAGAACCGAAAGCCCCCGAACTTATTTCGTTGCAACAAGCTAGTTCTTGTAAGACTACACAGAATCGATGAATTAAATAAGAGCTTACGCTGTTATCGTGCCGCCAAAATTGGTTGTTAGAAATATGTTGTTGTTAACATTCTTACACTCTCTGCGAGTCAAGTCTACCGATTCTTTCTTGCAAAGTATTTTAACGAGTCGACAATATCGAGTAGAAGAAGGTCGACTGTTTTTTCCATAAAACTGTCACTCCTATCTGCACTGTCAATGGTACCATGCAAATTGAAAATAAATATTGATCTATCATGTTTCCATCGAAGACGCGTTTGTCTGTCCGTCAAAACATTTATATGTATATGTTTCTGAAAATAAACAAATAGCGGAGATATAGGCCTTTTACTTAATACATATGATATATGTATATCTCGCAAAATTTGTGCTTTCTCCCTGAATGTTCCCATTATATGTCGGGCATTGGAGCCTGGTCCATGCTGGTTCTCTTTAGTCAACCCTTAAAGTCTCATGCCTAACAACGTAAGACTGAATTACCTTCTCTCTAAAATATACAAGAGGCAGCCCTGTCAGAGGGCTCAAAAAAAAAACAAAACATTTATTATATATTTTAGTTATGTTCATATTATTATAAAATTAAGACAACTCATGTAGAATTGGTTAGTGAAGCAGCTGTCTTAGCTGCAGTCTACCAAAAAGTAGCTGTCACGTGTTCAATTCCCGTCTTATATTTTTAACAAATTATTTTATTTTTTTCCCAGTAAATCAAAATAATTACTGTACTCAATTCTAAGAAATAACAAAATGCAAGCAAAGAACTATACTTAATTTTTTAAAATTAAAAAATGTTATTATGCCTTGTGGCAGAATCGAACCCAGCCCAATTGCTTACAACAATACAAGAGCAGCTTTATCCACTGAGCTATCGACTTTGCTTATGAATTGGAAGATATTTTCACTATATGTAAATTTGTCTCCGTTTTTAGGCTTCTTATTTTATTTTTTTTTTATATAATTTTGACACGCTCCTTGTAATGGTACAGGGTATTCTACTTTCGGGACACGCGACTGTATGTCCATCTTATTTTCTTATGATGCAAAACAAAAAGTGTAACTCTTAACTGCAAGCTCGAATCTTTGGGATAGGAATGCCTTGAATCTTTTGCGACAATGACTCTTCTTATTTTTGAAAAGGCGTTTGGTCTACTTTGCGTCGGCACAATACCTAAACCCACACCCAAGAATTATTTCTGGACATGGCAAATAAATTAGCCTAACACGACAAAGATATAAAATAAAAGACGTTTGGCTTTAACTGCGACTGAACATTAATTCTATCTTGATTTTTAAATACATAATTAATATATTTTTTAATAAATCATTTAAAAAATCGTATCATAAAACCTTAATAATATATTCTAGTCCTCTCTATATTGGTGTATTTTTCCCCCTAATGCCCTATATATCTTAATTTCTCCATTTTGAAAATGACCGTATCCAATTACTTACTACTTAATTCCAAGCCTAGTGATTTATTTGGCAAACGGATTTATGGTAAACTTACTTGGCTGATGGTTACTAATAAATGACTCTGTGGTAGAATAAGATATATACATATATATATACAATATACTTAATACTTAATTTTTTACAGATAGGATGTCGGACGAAGCAAAAGTTGGAGTTGCAGATATGACTACCATGTCGGAAATTAATGAAATGGGCATAAATCAAAATCTGCACATTCGGTACTGCAGTGATATTATATATGTATCCTTTAAAATTTAAACAACGTTTAAGGGGAATCTTATTATAAACTCATTAAATTTTTAACAGAAATTTAAAAAAATTATTGGAAAGCAAATATAAATAATTCTTATACAGTTGCAGGCATGCAAAAAAACGTACTCTTCTGCTTTTTGGACCATTACTTGAATACGGGGTGGGATGTGGTAGATAGGAACATTTCTATTAAAGCAGAATTCTTTAAACTTTCATTCTGTATAATTTGTTTTGTTTTATTATGCTTCTCCATTATCATTCGACGGTCTTAACTTGCATTCTCTGGATGTCGTATCATTATGATACAAAGTGTGTTTACTTAAAAATAAAGTTTTCTTTTTGTATATAAATTAATAATATTAAAATACTCGTAATATTCATGATTAAAAGATTAAAAGATTAAAAAAATAAGATCAATTAAGAAGACCACAGGTGAGCTCGACTATGGCATACCCAAGTACCCAAACGTTTTTACATAAATGACAAATACGATTTAAGACTCAAACCGCCTTTAATGCGCATCTTCCCAAGAGTCATAAAGTTTATTCCTATCAGCCCTTAAAAAAATATATGGAAATGCTTTATTGGCACTGTGGAAGCTTACCAGATCCTGTAAATGTTATTCAATAGTGATATTTCCTGTCTGGTGTGCGGATGACTCCTGGGCTCAGTCTACGCAGAACAGGGTAGAGACTTTCACATCTCCTAATAGACTGCAGTTAATTGCTGACCCTCTGGATGAACCACACGAAATACTGCTTTCTGTGGCTTCTGCTATTATGCCAAGTGGAACTGTTCGTCCGTCCGCCTGCCTGTCCATATGTCTGTCCGCAAACTTTTTTTTAGTTTTAAACTTTATAGTCTTAATGAAAACCACGTTTTTTACTAAAATAATAACTTAATTCGTCAAAACAAATATATACCAAAGTGATAAATTTAAAAAAATATATAGACAACACGTAACCAATTTTTGTATCTTTTATTTAAAATATTTGTAGGTATATGAGTTTGAGGGAAACCCCGTGTCCAGAGGTACTACATTAGATTGATCCATTATATTTTGGGTTTTTGTGTAAATTATTATAAATGTATTCTTATATTGTGTGTTGCCGTGGGCAATAGGTTCCTTGTCGTTGTGAACACCAATATTGGGAGGCAGACGATGAGACACGTAGCTGTGGCTGTAGGTTGACCAGCCAATCCTATTCTAGAGTGCTCTAGAATATGAGATCTTAGGAGTGCGGGGGACGGCGTCCTCCGTTACGTCGTGGGCCGGTTGGCCGTGGAATCTCCAAGACGAAATACGAAGATTAGGTTGGAAGGGTAACTGCCCTTCATCAACTGCTGGCCTAGAGAATCAGACAGCTCTTTAATAATAAAAGTTTAACGACGGTAGTCGGAGTGAAGTTTTATGAGCAGCAGCTCTTTATTCTTATGAATCCAAAATCAAACTGAAACTTAAGGCTAACAAAAGGGAAACT